>CAKAJE020000862.1:0-124241 GCA_916610135.2 Macropis europaea
ATGCCGCCTAGCCCAGTACGCTATCTGAAATAGGAGCGACCTAAATTGAACGAATGTGATAGAATTTCGCTGAATTCTTAAATTAACTATAATATAAAATGATCTAATCGGGTCACTGATTGCCCTACGCTAGAAGTTTAATAGTGCATTTTAGTCGCCATTTCAAGCGCCTTATGGTGCCGCATAGCACAATACGCTATCTGAAATAGGAGCGACGTAAATTGAACAAATGTGATAGAATTTCCGTGAATTCTTATATTAACCTCAATATAAAATGATCTAATCGGGTCTCTGTTCGCCCTACCATAGAAGTCTTATAGTGCATTTCACTCGCCATTTCATGCGCTTTGAGATGCCGCTTAGCCCAATACGCTATCTGAAATAGGAGCGACCTAAATTGAACGAATGTGATAGAATTTTGCTGAATTCTTAAATTAACCATAATATAAAATGATCTAATCGGGTCTCTGCTTGCCCTACCCTAGAAGTTTAATAGTGCATTTTACTCGTCATTTCATGCGCTTTGAGATGCCGCTTTACCCAATACGCTATCTGAAATAGGAGCGACGTAAATTGAACGAATGTGATAGAATTTCGCTCAATTCTTAAATTAACCATAATATAAAATGACCTAATCGGGTCTCTGTTTGCCCTACCCTAGAAGTTTAATAGTGCATTTCACTCGTCATTTCATGCGGATTGAGATGCCGCTAAGCACAATAAGCTATCTGAAATAGGAGCGACGTAAATTGAACAAATGTGATAGAATTTCGCAGAATCCTTATATTAACCAAAATATAAAATGATCTAATCGGGTCTCTGTTCGCCCTAGCCTAGAAGTTTAATAGTGCATTTCACTCGTCATTCCACGCGCTTTAAGATGCCGCCTAGCCCAGTACGCTATCTGAAATAGGAGCGACGTAATTTGAACAAATGTGATAGAATCACGCTGCATTCTTATATTAACCGTAATATAAAATGATCTAATCGGGTCTCTGTTTGCCTTATCCTAGAAGTATAATAGTGCATTATACTCGCCATTTCATGCGCTTTTAGATGCCGCTTAGCCCAGGACGCTATCTGACATAGGAACGACGTAAATTGAACAAATGTGAGAGAATTTTGCTGAATTCTTAAATTAACCATAATATAAAATGACCTAATCGGGTCTCTGTTTGCCCTACCCTAGAAGTTTAATAGTGCATTTCACTCGTCATTTCATGCGCTTTGAGATGCCGCGAAGCCCAATAAGCTATCTGTAATAGAAGCGACGTAAATTGAACAAATGTGATAGAATTTCGTTGAATTCTTATATTAACCTTAATGTAAAATGATATAATCGGGTCTCTGTTTGCCTTATCCTAGAAGTTTAATAGTGCATTTCACTCGTCATTTCTTGCGCTTTGAGATGCCGCTTTGCCCAATACGCTATCTGAAATAGGAGCGACGTAAATTGAACGAATGTGATAGAATTTCGCTCCATCCTTAAATTAACCATAATATAAAATGATCTAATCCGGTCTCTGTTCGCCCCACCATAGAAGTCTAATGGTGCATTTCACTCGCCATTTCATGCGCTTTGCGATGCCGCTTAGCCCAATACGCTATCTGAAATGGGAGCGACGTAAGTTGAGCAAATGTGATAGAATTTCGCTGAATTCTTTTATTAACCATAATGTAAAATGATCTGCTCGGGTCTCTGTTCGCCCTAGCCTAGAAGTTTAATAGTGCATTTCACTCGTCATTTCATGCGCTTTGAGATGCCGCTGAGCCCAATAAGCTATTTGTAATAGGAGCGACGCAAATTGAACAAATGTGATAGAATTTCGCTGAATTCTTATATTAACCAAAATATAAAATGATCTAATCGGGTCTCTGATTGCCCTATCATAGAATTTTAATAGTGCATTCTACTCGCCATTCCACCCGCTTTAAGATGCCGCCTAGCCCAGTACGCTATCTGAAATAGGAGCGACGGAAATTGAACAAATGTGATAGAATTTTGCTGAATTCTTAAATTAACCATAATGTAAAATGATCTAATCGGGTCTCTGATTGCCCTATCATAGAATTTTAATAGTGCATTTTACTCGCCATTCCACGCGCTTTAAGATGCCTCCTAGCCCAGTACGCTATCTGAAATAGGAGCGACGTAAATTGAGCAAATGTGATAGAATTTTGCTGAATTCTTAAATTAACCATAATATCAAATGATCTAATCGGGTCTCTGTTTGCCCTACCCTAGAAGTTTAATAGTGCATTTCACTCGTCATTTCATGCGCTTTGAGATGCCGCTAAGCCCAATAAGCTATCTGTAATAGGAGCGACGTAAATTTTACAAATGTGATAGAATTTCGTTGAATTCTTATATTAACCAATATATAAAATGATCTAATCGGGTCTCTGTTTGCCTTATCCTAGAAGTATAATAGTGCATTATACTCGCCATTTCATGCGCTTTTAGATGCCGCTTAGCCCAGGACGCTATCTGAAATAGGAACGACGTAAATTGAACAAATGTGATAGAATTTTGCTGAATTCTTAAATTAACTGAGGTGAATGTGTGCGTAATGGATAACTCCGATTTGCGTTACACGCTCAATTTATGTACAATTAATATAACAGAATAAGAACAGGTATTGTCTGCGTCGCACGGTCGTACACGTGGTGAGTCGCAAGAGGTTCTGCCTCGTGTTCTCGTATCGTGACCGCGGCGCGCGGTCAGAAAACAACAGAAAAAACTCGTCGCGCAATCGGCAACCGTCGTCCGTTGCCGGTCTACGACGCGCCTGTGTCCGTACACTTTTAAAGAAAGATAGACCGTAAGCATTTAAAGAAAAGAAACTAAGCGAGGGTAATATCTCGATCTTTCACGGCAGGGATGTGGTAGCAGTGCCGTAGCTGCTACATCACCCCCCTGCCAGTGATTTACCTAATCACGAAAATCCAGCTTGAAATCTGTCGAGAAATCGTACTCGCCTACCTGCGCGGGTGGTAAATTGTGGTGTTACAATATCGCGAGATACATTTGGTTCTGTGTCGGAATTATTACAATTTTTATGTGTTAAATGATCACTTACAATATACGCGGGTTTTAACCTCTCGATTGAAATTGTGACATGTTTTCCTTGACGGTCTATCGAAAGGTTTTATGTCCGCGGCTAATGACACGATATGGTCCATCATAAGGTTGTTGTAGAATGCCTTTCGATGCGTCGTGTCGTACGAAAACATGCTCGGAGCTGGCAAGGTCTTTGTACACGAAGGTCCGCCGTGACCCATGGTGAGAACCTGCGGCTGGGCTCAGGTCCTGGAAATGTTGTCGCAGTTCTTTTACAAATGAAGTTGCGTCAGTGTCAGCTTCACCTGGACGCGGAGACAGGAATTCTCCAGGAAGTCGCAATGGTTCGCCGTACACCAACTCTGCTGTCGTTGCTTTTAAATCTTCCCTCCAGGCTGAACGAATACCCAGCAACGTGGTGGGAAGAATCTCTGTCCAACGTTGATTTTCATGGCAACGTATGGCTGCCTTTAACTGACGGTGGAACCTTTCCACCATCCCATTAGCCCCCGGGTGATATGCCGTAGTTCTTAGATGTCTGCTACCTGTTAACAAACTTAATTGTTTAAAAAGATTGGACTCAAATTGTCTACCTTGGTCCGTGGTGATCCTTAGCGGCGTTCCAAACCGAACAATCCACCCCTCGTAAAAGGCTCGAGCTACTGTGGCTGCTTCCTGGTCGCGGAGAGGTATTGCTTCAGGCCAGCGCGTAAAGCGATCCACGCAGGTAAGGCAATATCTGTATCCTTCGGAGACCGGTAGGGTGACAATGTCCAAATGAACGTGTTCGAACCTCGCCGATGGTCGCGAAAAAGAACCGAGGGGTGCTGATACGTGCCTGGTGATCTTGGAGCGTTGACATTGGATACAGTTCCGGGCCCATCTTCTGCAGTCTGTTTTGATCGATGGCCAAACGTACCTTTGCGTGATCAGTTTGACAGTGGCGTTGATTCCTGGATGCGATATTTTGTGTAGTGCGTTGAATGCAGTTTGACGAAACGATTTTGTGAGGAAAGGGCGAACGGTGTCTGTAGATATGTCACAGTAAATTTGTTGTGTACTTCCAGGAATGGATATGCGTTTTAAATTCAAACCGGTGTTGCCTTGTAAGTACGTCAGTAATTCCTCGTCTTCTTCTTGCGATTTGGCCAGCATTTCAAAATCCAAAGTCTCTTCGATTTCGTCCACTCTTGACAACGCATCGGCGACAACGTTATCTCGACCTGCTACGTGGCGGATGTCCGTTGAGAATTCACTAATGAAGCTGAGATATCGAAATTGTCTTGGGGTGAATTTTTCTGGTTTCTGTTGGAAAGCGTAAATGATTGGTTTGTGGTCTGTGAAGATAGTGAAGGTTCTTCCCTCGATCATATAACGGAAATATTTGACTGCGAGGTAGATAGCGAGCAATTCTCTGTCGTATGTAGCGTATTTCTGTTCCGTTGAGCTGAGTTTTTTTGAAAAGAAACCCAGTGGTTCCCAATTATCACCGATGCGTTGTTGAAGCGCGGCGCCAACAGCAGAATTCGAGGCGTCGCATATGACGGCCAATGGTGCGTCGATTTCAGGGTGTGTTAGTAGAGTAGCCTCTACTAACGCCTTTTTAGAGTCTTCAAATGCTGCGGTGGCGTCTGGTGTCCAATTTACAGGTGCGCTGCCTTTTATATTGTCCGCCAGCATGTCGTTCAGAGGTGCATGTACCTGTGCGGCTTTAGGTATGAAACGTCTATAAAAATTTACCATACCTAAAAACTGCCGTAATTGTTTCGCTGTGGTCGGCCGTGGATACTTTAAAATGGCCTCAACCTTTTCGGTGGATGGTCGGGTGCCTGATTCCGACACCAGGTAGCCTAAAAATTTTAACTCCGTCCTTCCGAAGATACATTTTGCAGTATTTATCACTATACCGTATTGTTTTAGCCGTTCAAAAACTATCTTGAGGTGTTGAAGGTGTTCCTCTTCGGATGTTGAAGCCACCAGTATGTCGTCAATGTATGCGAAACAAAAGTTCAAACCTCGCAACGCTTCATCGATAAAGCGCTGAAAGGTTTGAGCCGCGTTGCGTAACCCAAACGACATGAACGGAAATTCGAATAATCCGAAAGGAGTGGTAATAGCTGTCTTCGGAATATCTTCGGGTGCAACGGGGATTTGGTTGTAAGCTCGAACGAGATCAATGGTAGAAAAAATTTTCTTACCCCGCAAAGTTTGTGTAAAATCTTCAATATGCCTGACGGGATATCGGTCCGGCAAGGTCCTGGCGTTGAGAGCACGATAATCGCCACATGGTCTCCATTCGTCACTTCCTTTTTTGGGTACCATGTGCAAAGGTGACGACCAGCTACTCTCCGACGGTCGTGTTGTTCCTAATCGCGACATGGTTTCAAATTCCTTTTTGGCTGCCTGTAGCCTACCTGGTGCAAGACGCCGTGGTTTGCAGGTAACAGGTGGACCTGGTGCAGTACGAATGTGGTGCATCGTGCTGTGTTTTGGTTCGGAAGGTGTTCCTTCCGGTTTCGTAATTTCGGGAAATCGCTGGAGTAGAAAATGGTAAGCGGATTCCCCGAAGACTGTTTTGATGCTCGGGACGGCTTCGCGGGCAGGCATTCCTCGTGTCGAGAGAGACGTCACTTGATCTAAGAGACGGCGATTGCGAACGTCTACTATTAGTCCGAAGTGAGCGAGGAAATCGACCCCGATTATGGGCCTGGAGACGTCGGCGATTACGAATCTCCATGTGAAAACCCGACGTAACCCTAAATTGAGAGTTAAAGTCGTAGTCCCGTACGTTGCGATGGTGGTGCCATTTGCTGCGGAAAGCTCGTAGGATGATTTTTCGCGCCGTCCTCGGATCATTGCTCGTGGAAAGACACAGAGGTCGGCGCCTGTGTCGACCAAAAATTGCGTCTTCGTGTCGTGATCGATGACGAAGAGACGGCGTAAAGTCGGGCTGGGGTCGCTAGCCGTCGTTAACGACTGCCCGGAATGTTTCCCGCCTGGAAGGTGCACGGCTTAATGCAGTCCCTTGCGTCGGTACCGAAACTCCAGTGGTACCAGCAAATTCCATCCTTGCCATGTGTGCGCTTCCTCGATCGAGATCCAGAACGGCTCCGAGGACGTGAACGGGATCGAGGCTCCCTATCTCTCCGCGAGGTACGATCGCTCGTCATTTCTTGACGAAGCGCCGCTATTTCTTCTCGTAGCGACAGAGCGAGCTGCGACATTTTCAATTGCAATAAAGCCTCGAGGGACCTACCTGCGTCGATTTCCTGCGGCGCCGGGGGTGACGTTTCGGCAATTTGATGGCGATGAGGCCTGGTATCGGTGATAGCGTCCGCCAGCTCGGCCACTTTGTCCAGTTCCGTGTCCTTCTGCGTGGCTAAAATTACCTGCGTGCTCGTCGGTAACCTCCCTAGCCAAAGGGTTCGCAATAAGGCGTCTGATACTTGCGTCCCGGCTAGGCTGCGCAGATGCCTCAAAAATTGCGAAGGTTTTCGATCGCCGATTTCCTCATGCTCCAAGAGGCGTCGCGTCTTCTGCTCTTGAGACACGCTCAAACGTCGGATCAGCTCGGTTTTTAATTTTTCGTACTGACCGGTCGCTGGCGGGTTCATTATTATGTCTCGAACCTCTGTGGCGTAGCGTGGATCCAGGGCACTCAGGATATACCCGAACCTGGTGCTGTCGGTGGTCACTCCGGATACCTCAAAACTCCTTTCCACCATGCTGAACCACATTTCCGGATCGCTAGGGCAAAAATCCGGTATACGAACGGCGACTCTTTCTATCGACGCTCTGCTCGTGGAGGCGTTGGCAGGGATATCCATGTTCATGGCCGTGTTGCTGCTTCAGCGGAGAGATCACCTGCACTTTTAACAGTTCTGCACGAATTACACTGTTGTATGAAAAGTTCACGGAAGTCTTTCAAAAAATACAGTCGATGGAGAGAAGAAAAAAAAAAAATTGTCTTGTCACGATCACGATCACGATCACAATCACTTCACGATCACGTCGCGATCACGTCGGGGTCACCAATAATTGAGGTGAATGTGTGCGTAATGGATAACTCCGATTTGCGTTACACGCTCAATTTATGTACAATTAATATAACAGAATAAGAACAGGTATTGTCTGCGTCGCACGGTCGTACACGTGGTGAGCCGCAAGAGGTTCTGCCTCGTGTTCTCGTATCGTGACCGCGGCGCGCGGTCAGAAAACAACAGAAAAAACTCGTCGCGCAATCGGCAACCGTCGTCCGTTGCCGGTCTACGACGCGCCTGTGTCCGTACACTTTTAAAGAAAGATAGACCGTAAGCATTTAAAGAAAAGAAACTAAGCGAGGGTAATATCTCGATCTTTCACGGCAGGGATGTGGTAGCAGTGCCGTAGCTGCTACATAACCATAATATAAAATGACCTAATCGGGTCTCTGTTTGCCCTACCCTAGAAGTTTAATAGTGCATTTCACACGTCATTTCATGCGCTTTGAGATGCCGCTAAGCCCAATAAGCTATCTGTAATAGAAGCGACGTAAATTGAACGAATGTGATAGAATTTCGTTGAATTCTTATATTAACCAAAATATAAAATGATCTAATCGGGTCTCTGATTGCCCTATCATAGAAGTTTAATAGTGCATTTTACTCGCGATTTCATGCGCCTTCAGATGCCGCTTAGCCCAATAAGCTATCTGAAATAGGAGCGACGTAAATTGAACAAATGTGATAGAATTTCCCTGAAACCTTATATTAAACAAAATATAAAATGATCTAATCGGGTCTCTGAATGCCCTATCATAGAAGTTTAGTAGTGCATATTACTCGCCATTCCACGCGCTTTAAGATGCCGCCTAGCCCAGTACGCTATCTGAAATAGGAGCGACGTAAATTGAACAAATGTGATAAAATTTTGCTGACATCTTAAATTAACCATAATATAAAATGATCTCATCGGGTCTCTGTTTGCCCTACCCTAGAAGTTTAATAGTGCATTTTACTCGCCATTTCATGCGCTTTGAGATGCCGCTTATCCCAATACGCTATCTGAAATAGGAGCGACGTAAATTGAACAAATGTGATAGAATTTCGCTGAATTCTTAAATTAACCATAATATCAAATGATCTAATCGGGTCTCTGTTTGCCCTACCCTAGAAGTTTAATAGTGCATTTCACTCGACATTTCATGCGCTTTGAGACGCCGCTTCGCCCAATAAGCTATTTGAAATAGGAGCGACGTAAATTGAACAAATGTGATAGAATTTCGCTGAATTCTTAAAGTAACCTTAATATAAAATGATCTAATCGGGTCTCTGGTTTCCCTACCATAGAAGTTCAATAGTGCATTTTACTCGCCATTCCACGCGCCTTAAGATGCCGCCTAGCCCAGTACGCTGTCTGAAATAGGAGCGACGCAAATTGAACAAATGTGATAGAATCTCGCTGAATACTTATATTAACCTTAATGTAAAATGATCTAATCGGGTCTCTGTTCGCCCTACCCTAGAAGTATAATAGTGCATTTCACTCGTCATTTCATGCGCTTTGGGATGACGCTTAACCCAATACGCTATCTGAAATAGGAGCGACGTAAGTTGAACAAATGTGATAGAATTACGCTGAATTCTTATATTAACCGTAATATAAAATGATCTAATCGGGTCTCTGTTTGCCTTATCCTAGAAGTTTGATAGTGCATTTTACTCGCCATTTCATGCGCTTTGAGATGCCGCTTAGCCCAATACGCTATCTGAAATAGGAGCGACGTAAATTGAACAAATGTGATAGAATTTTGCTGAATGCTTAAATTAACCACAATATAAAATGATCTAATCGGGTCTCTGTTTGCCCTACCCTAATAGTTTAATTGTGCATTTTACTCGCCATTTCATGCGCTTTGAGATGCCGCTGAGCCCAATAAGCTATTTGTAATAGGAGCGACGCAAATTGAACAAATGTGATAGAATTTCGCTGAATTCTTATATTAACCAAAATATAAAATGATCTAATCGGGTCTCTGATTGCCCTATCATAGAATTTTAATAGTGCATTCTACTCGCCATTCCACCCGCTTTAAGATGCCGCCTAGCCCAGTACGCTATCTGAAATAGGAGCGACGGAAATTGAACAAATGTGATAGAATTTTGCTGAATTCTTAAATTAACCATAATGTAAAATGATCTAATCGGGTCTCTGATTGCCCTATCATAGAATTTTAATAGTGCATTTTACTCGCCATTCCACGCGCTTTAAGATGCCTCCTAGCCCAGTACGCTATCTGAAATAGGAGCGACGTAAATTGAGCAAATGTGATAGAATTTTGCTGAATTCTTAAATTAACCATAATATCAAATGATCTAATCGGGTCTCTGTTTGCCCTACCCTAGAAGTTTAATAGTGCATTTCACTCGTCATTTCATGCGCTTTGAGATGCCGCTAAGCCCAATAAGCTATCTGTAATAGGAGCGACGTGAATTTTACAAATGTGATAGAATTTCGTTGAATTCTTATATTAACCAATATATAAAATGATCTAATCGGGTCTCTGTTTGCCTTATCCTAGAAGTATAATAGTGCATTATACTCGCCATTTCATGCGCTTTTAGATGCCGCTTAGCCCAGGACGCTATCTGAAATAGGAACGACGTAAATTGAACAAATGTGATAGAATTTTGCTGAATTCTTAAATTAACTGAGGTGAATGTGTGCGTAATGGATAACTCCGATTTGCGTTACACGCTCAATTTATGTACAATTAATATAACAGAATAAGAACAGGTATTGTCTGCGTCGCACGGTCGTACACGTGGTGAGTCCCAAGAGGTTCTGCCTCGTGTTCTCGTATCGTGACCGCGGCGCGCGGTCAGAAAACAACAGAAAAAACTCGTCGCGCAATCGGCAACCGTCGTCCGTTGCCGGTCTACGACGCGCCTGTGTCCGTACACTTTTAAAGAAAGATAGACCGTAAGCATTTAAAGAAAAGAAACTAAGCGAGGGTAATATCTCGATCTTTCACGGCAGGGATGTGGTAGCAGTGCCGTAGCTGCTACATCACCCCCCTGCCAGTGATTTACCTAATCACGAAAATCCAGCTTGAAATCTGTCGAGAAATCGTACTCGCCTACCTGCGCGGGTGGTAAATTGTGGTGTTACAATATCGCGAGATACATTTGGTTCTGTGTCGGAATTATTACAATTTTTATGTGTTAAATGATCACTTACAATATACGCGGGTTTTAACCTCTCGATTGAAATTGTGACATGTTTTCCTTGACAGTCTATCGAAAGGTTTTATGTCCGCGGCTAATGACACGATATGGTCCATCATAAGGTTGTTGTAGAATGCCTTTCGATGCGTCGTGTCGTACGAAAACATGCTCGGAGCTGGCAAGGTCTTTGTACACGAAGGTCCGCCGTGACCCATGGTGAGAACCTGCGGCTGGGCTCAGGTCCTGGAAATGTTGTCGCAGTTCTTTTACAAATGAAGTTGCGTCAGTGTCAGCTTCACCTGGACGCGGAGACAGGAATTCTCCAGGAAGTCGCAATGGTTCGCCGTACACCAACTCTGCTGTCGTTGCTTTTAAATCTTCCCTCCAGGCTGAACGAATACCCAGCAACGTGGTGGGAAGAATCTCTGTCCAACGTTGATTTTCATGGCAACGTATGGCTGCCTTTAACTGACGGTGGAACCTTTCCACCATCCCATTAGCCCCCGGGTGATATGCCGTAGTTCTTAGATGTCTGCTACCTGTTAACAAACTTAATTGTTTAAAAAGATTGGACTCAAATTGTCTACCTTGGTCCGTGGTGATCCTTAGCGGCGTTCCAAACCGAACAATCCACCCCTCGTAAAAGGCTCGAGCTACTGTGGCTGCTTCCTGGTCGCGGAGAGGTATTGCTTCAGGCCAGCGCGTAAAGCGATCCACGCAGGTAAGGCAATATCTGTATCCTTCGGAGACCGGTAGGGTGACAATGTCCAAATGAACGTGTTCGAACCTCGCCGATGGTCGCGAAAAAGAACCGAGGGGTGCTGATACGTGCCTGGTGATCTTGGAGCGTTGACATTGGATACAGTTCCGGGCCCATCTTCTGCAGTCTGTTTTGATCGATGGCCAAACGTACCTTTGCGTGATCAGTTTGACAGTGGCGTTGATTCCTGGATGCGATATTTTGTGTAGTGCGTTGAATGCAGTTTGACGAAACGATTTTGTGAGGAAAGGGCGAACGGTGTCTGTAGATATGTCACAGTAAATTTGTTGTGTACTTCCAGGAATGGATATGCGTTTTAAATTCAAACCGGTGTTGCCTTGTAAGTACGTCAGTAATTCCTCGTCTTCTTCTTGCGATTTGGCCAGCATTTCAAAATCCAAAGTCTCTTCGATTTCGTCCACTCTTGACAACGCATCGGCGACAACGTTATCTCGACCTGCTACGTGGCGGATGTCCGTTGAGAATTCACTAATGAAGCTGAGATATCGAAATTGTCTTGGGGTGAATTTTTCTGGTTTCTGTTGGAAAGCGTAAATGATTGGTTTGTGGTCTGTGAAGATAGTGAAGGTTCTTCCCTCGATCATATAACGGAAATATTTGACTGCGAGGTAGATAGCGAGCAATTCTCTGTCGTATGTAGCGTATTTCTGTTCCGTTGAGCTGAGTTTTTTTGAAAAGAAACCCAGTGGTTCCCAATTATCACCGATGCGTTGTTGAAGCGCGGCGCCAACAGCAGAATTCGAGGCGTCGCATATGACGGCCAATGGTGCGTCGATTTCAGGGTGTGTTAGTAGAGTAGCCTCTACTAACGCCTTTTTAGAGTCTTCAAATGCTGCGGTGGCGTCTGGTGTCCAATTTACAGGTGCGCTGCCTTTTATATTGTCCGCCAGCATGTCGTTCAGAGGTGCATGTACCTGTGCGGCTTTAGGTATGAAACGTCTATAAAAATTTACCATACCTAAAAACTGCCGTAATTGTTTCGCTGTGGTCGGCCGTGGATACTTTAAAATGGCCTCAACCTTTTCGGTGGATGGTCGGGTGCCTGATTCCGACACCAGGTAGCCTAAAAATTTTAACTCCGTCCTTCCGAAGATACATTTTGCAGTATTTATCACTATACCGTATTGTTTTAGCCGTTCAAAAACTATCTTGAGGTGTTGAAGGTGTTCCTCTTCGGATGTTGAAGCCACCAGTATGTCGTCAATGTATGCGAAACAAAAGTTCAAACCTCGCAACGCTTCATCGATAAAGCGCTGAAAGGTTTGAGCCGCGTTGCGTAACCCAAACGACATGAACGGAAATTCGAATAATCCGAAAGGAGTGGTAATAGCTGTCTTCGGAATATCTTCGGGTGCAACGGGGATTTGGTTGTAAGCTCGAACGAGATCAATGGTAGAAAAAATTTTCTTACCCCGCAAAGTTTGTGTAAAATCTTCAATATGCCTGACGGGATATCGGTCCGGCAAGGTCCTGGCGTTGAGAGCACGATAATCGCCACATGGTCTCCATTCGTCACTTCCTTTTTTGGGTACCATGTGCAAAGGTGACGACCAGCTACTCTCCGACGGTCGTGTTGTTCCTAATCGCGACATGGTTTCAAATTCCTTTTTGGCTGCCTGTAGCCTACCTGGTGCAAGACGCCGTGGTTTGCAGGTAACAGGTGGACCTGGTGCAGTACGAATGTGGTGCATCGTGCTGTGTTTTGGTTCGGAAGGTGTTCCTTCCGGTTTCGTAATTTCGGGAAATCGCTGGAGTAGAAAATGGTAAGCGGATTCCCCGAAGACTGTTTTGATGCTCGGGACGGCTTCGCGGGCAGGCATTCCTCGTGTCGAGAGAGACGTCACTTGATCTAAGAGACGGCGATTGCGAACGTCTACTATTAGTCCGAAGTGAGCGAGGAAATCGACCCCGATTATGGGCCTGGAGACGTCGGCGATTACGAATCTCCATGTGAAAACCCGACGTAACCCTAAATTGAGAGTTAAAGTCGTAGTCCCGTACGTTGCGATGGTGGTGCCATTTGCTGCGGAAAGCTCGTAGGATGATTTTTCGCGCCGTCCTCGGATCATTGCTCGTGGAAAGACACAGAGGTCGGCGCCTGTGTCGACCAAAAATTGCGTCTTCGTGTCGTGATCGATGACGAAGAGACGGCGTAAAGTCGGGCTGGGGTCGCTAGCCGTCGTTAACGACTGCCCGGAATGTTTCCCGCCTGGAAGGTGCACGGCTTAATGCAGTCCCTTGCGTCGGTACCGAAACTCCAGTGGTACCAGCAAATTCCATCCTTGCCATGTGTGCGCTTCCTCGATCGAGATCCAGAACGGCTCCGAGGACGTGAACGGGATCGAGGCTCCCTATCTCTCCGCGAGGTACGATCGCTCGTCATTTCTTGACGAAGCGCCGCTATTTCTTCTCGTAGCGACAGAGCGAGCTGCGACATTTTCAATTGCAATAAAGCCTCGAGGGACCTACCTGCGTCGATTTCCTGCGGCGCCGGGGGTGACGCTTCGGCAATTTGATGGCGATGAGGCCTGGTATCGGTGATAGCGTCCGCCAGCTCGGCCACTTTGTCCAGTTCCGTGTCCTTCTGCGTGGCTAAAATTACCTGCGTGCTCGTCGGTAACCTCCCTAGCCAAAGGGTTCGCAATAAGGCGTCTGATACTTGCGTCCCGGCTAGGCTGCGCAGATGCCTCAAAAATTGCGAAGGTTTTCGATCGCCGATTTCCTCATGCTCCAAGAGGCGTCGCGTCTTCTGCTCTTGAGACACGCTCAAACGTCGGATCAGCTCGGTTTTTAATTTTTCGTACTGACCGGTCGCTGGCGGGTTCATTATTATGTCTCGAACCTCTGTGGCGTAGCGTGGATCCAGGGCACTCAGGATATACCCGAACCTGGTGCTGTCGGTGGTCACTCCGGATACCTCAAAACTCCTTTCCACCATGCTGAACCACATTTCCGGATCGCTAGGGCAAAAATCCGGTATACGAACGGCGACTCTTTCTATCGACGCTCTGCTCGTGGAGGCGTTGGCAGGGATATCCATGTTCATGGCCGTGTTGCTGCTTCAGCGGAGAGATCACCTGCACTTTTAACAGTTCTGCACGAATTACACTGTTGTATGAAAAGTTCACGGAAGTCTTTCAAAAAATACAGTCGATGGAGAGAAGAAAAAAAAAAAATTGTCTTGTCACGATCACGATCACGATCACAATCACTTCACGATCACGTCGCGATCACGTCGGGGTCACCAATAATTGAGGTGAATGTGTGCGTAATGGATAACTCCGATTTGCGTTACACGCTCAATTTATGTACAATTAATATAACAGAATAAGAACAGGTATTGTCTGCGTCGCACGGTCGTACACGTGGTGAGCCGCAAGAGGTTCTGCCTCGTGTTCTCGTATCGTGACCGCGGCGCGCGGTCAGAAAACAACAGAAAAAACTCGTCGCGCAATCGGCAACCGTCGTCCGTTGCCGGTCTACGACGCGCCTGTGTCCGTACACTTTTAAAGAAAGATAGACCGTAAGCATTTAAAGAAAAGAAACTAAGCGAGGGTAATATCTCGATCTTTCACGGCAGGGATGTGGTAGCAGTGCCGTAGCTGCTACATAACCATAATATAAAATGACCTAATCGGGTCTCTGTTTGCCCTACCCTAGAAGTTTAATAGTGCATTTCACACGTCATTTCATGCGCTTTGAGATGCCGCTAAGCCCAATAAGCTATCTGTAATAGAAGCGACGTAAATTGAACGAATGTGATAGAATTTCGTTGAATTCTTATATTAACCAAAATATAAAATGATCTAATCGGGTCTCTGATTGCCCTATCATAGAAGTTTAATAGTGCATTTTACTCGCGATTTCATGCGCCTTCAGATGCCGCTTAGCCCAATAAGCTATCTGAAATAGGAGCGACGTAAATTGAACAAATGTGATAGAATTTCCCTGAAACCTTATATTAAACAAAATATAAAATGATCTAATCGGGTCTCTGAATGCCCTATCATAGAAGTTTAGTAGTGCATATTACTCGCCATTCCACGCGCTTTAAGATGCCGCCTAGCCCAGTACGCTATCTGAAATAGGAGCGACGTAAATTGAACAAATGTGATAAAATTTTGCTGACATCTTAAATTAACCATAATATAAAATGATCTCATCGGGTCTCTGTTTGCCCTACCCTAGAAGTTTAATAGTGCATTTTACTCGCCATTTCATGCGCTTTGAGATGCCGCTTATCCCAATACGCTATCTGAAATAGGAGCGACGTAAATTGAACAAATGTGATAGAATTTCGCTGAATTCTTAAATTAACCATAATATCAAATGATCTAATCGGGTCTCTGTTTGCCCTACCCTAGAAGTTTAATAGTGCATTTCACTCGACATTTCATGCGCTTTGAGACGCCGCTTCGCCCAATAAGCTATTTGAAATAGGAGCGACGTAAATTGAACAAATGTGATAGAATTTCGCTGAATTCTTAAAGTAACCTTAATATAAAATGATCTAATCGGGTCTCTGGTTTCCCTACCATAGAAGTTCAATAGTGCATTTTACTCGCCATTCCACGCGCCTTAAGATGCCGCCTAGCCCAGTACGCTGTCTGAAATAGGAGCGACGCAAATTGAACAAATGTGATAGAATCTCGCTGAATACTTATATTAACCTTAATGTAAAATGATCTAATCGGGTCTCTGTTCGCCCTACCCTAGAAGTATAATAGTGCATTTCACTCGTCATTTCATGCGCTTTGAGATGACGCTTAACCCAATACGCTATCTGAAATAGGAGCGACGTAAGTTGAACAAATGTGATAGAATTACGCTGAATTCTTATATTAACCGTAATATAAAATGATCTAATCGGGTCTCTGTTTGCCTTATCCTAGAAGTTTGATAGTGCATTTTACTCGCCATTTCATGCGCTTTGAGATGCCGCTTAGCCCAATACGCTATCTGAAATAGGAGCGACGTAAATTGAACAAATGTGATAGAATTTTGCTGAATGCTTAAATTAACCACAATATAAAATGATCTAATCGGGTCTCTGTTTGCCCTACCCTAATAGTTTAATTGTGCATTTTACTCGCCATTTCATGCGCTTTGAGATGCCGCTTATCCGAATACGCTATCTGAAATAGGAGCGACGTAAGTTGAACAAATGTGATAGAATTTCGCTGAATTCTTATATTAAACAAAATATTTAATGATCTAATCGGGTCTCTGATTGCCCTATCATAGAAGTTTAGTAGTGCATTCTACTCGCCATTCCACGCGCTTTAAGATGCCGCCTAGCCTAGTACGCTATCTGAAATAGGAGCGACGTAAATTGAACAAATGTGATAGAATTTTGCTGAATTCTTAAATTAACCATAATATAAAATGATCTAATCGGGTCTCTGTTCGCCCTACCATAGAAGTTTAGTAGTGCACTTTACTCGCTATTCCACGCGCTTCAAGATGCCGCATAGCCCAGTACGCTATCTGAAATAGGAGCGACGGAAATTGAACAGATGTGATAAAATTTAGCTGACATCTTAAATTAACCATAATATAAAATGATCTAATCGGGTCTCTGATTGCCCTATCATAGAAGATTACTAGTGCATTTTACTCGCCATTCCACGCGCTTTAAGATGCCGCCTAGCCCAGTACGCTATCTGAAATACGAGCGACGTAAATTGAACAAGAGTGATCGAATTTTGCTGAATTCTTAAATTAACCATAATATAAAATGATCTAATCGGGTCTCTGTTCGCCCTACCATAGAAGTTTAGTAGTGCACTTTACTCGCCATTCCACGCGCTTCAAGATGCCGCCTAGCCCAGTACGCTATCTGAAATAGGAGCGACCTAAATTGAACGAATGTGATAGAATTTTGCTGAATTCTTAAATTAACCATAATATAAAATGATCTAATCGGGTCTCTGCTTGCCCTA
The DNA here is from genome assembly GCA_916610135.2 of Macropis europaea. Lineage (NCBI taxonomy): Eukaryota > Metazoa > Arthropoda > Insecta > Hymenoptera > Melittidae > Macropis > Macropis europaea. Next base: position 16,990 of record CAKAJE020000862.1, read on the forward strand.
CCCTAGAAGTTTAATAGTGCATTTCACTCGTCATTTCATGCGCTTTGACATGCCGCTTAGCCCAATAAGCTATCTGAAATAGGAGCGACGTAAATTGAACAAATGTGATAGAATTTCCCTGAAATCTTATATTAAACAAAATATAAAATGAGCTAATCGGGTCTCTGATTGCCCTATCATAAAAGTTGAGCAGTGCATTTTACTCGCCATTCCACGCGCTTTAAGATGGCGCCTAGCCCAGTACGCTATCTGAAATAGGAGCGACGTAAGTTGGACAAATGTGATAGCATTTCGCTGAATTCTTTTATTAACCATTATGTAAAATGATCTGCTCGGGTCTCTGTTCGCCCTAGCCTAGAAGTTTAATAGTGCATTTCACTCGTCATTTCATGCGCTTTGAGATGCCGCTGAGCCCAATAAGCTACCTGTAATAGGAGCGACGTAAATTGAACAAATGTGATAGAATTTCGCTGAATTCTTAAATTAACCATAATGTAAAATGATCTAATCGGGTCTCTGTTTGCCCTACCCTAGAAGTTTAATAGTGCATTTCACTCGTCATTTCATGCGCTTTGAGGCGCCGCTTCGCCCAATAAGCTATTTGAAATAGGAGCGACGTAAATTGAACAAATGTGATAGAATTTCGCTGAATTCTTAAAGTAACCTTAATATAAAATGATCTAATCGGGTCTCTGGTTTCCCTACCATAGAAGTTTAATAGTGCATTTTACTCGCCATTCCACGCGCCTTAAGATGCCGCCTAGCCCAGTACGCTATCTGAAATAGGAGCGACGTAAATTGAACAGATGTGATAAAATTTAGCTGACATCTTAAATTAACCATAATATAAAATGATCTAATCGGGTCTCTGTTCGCCCTACCCTAGAAGTTTAATAGTGCATTTTACTCGCCATTTCATGCGCCTTCAGATGCCGCTTATCCCAATACGCTATCTGAAATAGGAGCGACGTAAATTGAACAAATGTGGTAGAATTTCGCTGAATTCTTAAATTAACCATAATATCAAATGATCTAATCGGGTCTCTGTTTGCCCTACCCTAGAAGTTTAATAGTGCATTTCACTCGTCATTTCATGCGCTTTGAGACGCCGCTTCGCCCAATAAGCTATTTGAAATAGGAGCGACGTAAATTGAACAAATGTGATAGAATTTCGCTGAATTCTTAAAGTAACCTTAATATAAAATGATCTAATCGGGTCTCTGGTTTCCCTACCATAGAAGTTTAATAGTGCATTTTACTCGTCATTCCGCGCGCCTTAAGATGCCGTCTAGCACAGTGCGCTATCTGAAATAGGAGCGACGTAAATTGAACAAATGTGATAGAATTTCGCTGAATTCTTATATTAACCTTAATATAAAATGATCTAATCGGGTCTCTGTTTGCCCTACCCTAGAAGTTTAATAGTATATTTCACTCGTCATGTCATGCGCTTTGAGATGCCGCTAAGCACAATAAGCTATCTGGAATAGCAGCGACGTAAATTGAACAAATGTGAAAGAATTACGCCGCATTCTTATATTAACCGTAATATAAAATGATCTAATCGGGTCTCTGTTTGCCTTATCCTAGAAGTTTAGTATTGCATTTTACTCGCCATTTCATGCGCTTTGGGATACCGCTTAGCCCAATACGCTATCCGAAATAGGAGCGACGTAAATTGAACAAATGTGATAGAATTTCGCTGAATTCTTAAAGTAACCTTAATATAAAATGATCTAATCGGGTCTCTGGTTTCCCTACCATAGAAGTTTAATAGTGCATTTTACTCGTCATTCCGCGCGCCTTAAGATGCCGTCTAGCACAGTGCGCTATCTGAAATAGGAGCGACGTAAATTGAACAAATGTGATAGAATTTCGCTGAATTCTTATATTAACCGTAATATAAAATGATATAATCGGGTCTCTGTTTGCCCTAGCATAGAAGTTTAATAGTGCATTTTACTCGCCATTTCATGTGCTTTAAGGTGCCGGATAGCCCAATACGCTATCTGGAATAGGAGCGACGTAAATTGAACAACTGTGATAGAATTTCCCTGAATTCTTATATTAACCTTAATGTAAAATGATCTAATCGGGTCTCTGTTCGCCCTACCATAGAAGTCTAATAGTGCATTTCACTCGCCATTTCATGCGCTTTGAGATGCCGCTTAGCACAATACGCTATCTGAAATAGGACCGACGTAAATTGAACAAATGTGATAGAATTACGCTGAATTCTTATATTAACCGTATTATAAAATGATCTAATCGGGTCTCTGTTTGGCGTATCCTAGAAGTTTAATAGTGCATTTTGCTCGCCATTTCATGCGCTTTGAGATGCCGGTTAGCCCAATACGCTATCTGAAATAGGAGCGACGTAAATTGAACAAATGTGATAGAATTTTGCTGAATGCTTAAATTAACCACAATATAAAATGATCTAATCGGGTCTCTGTTTGCCCTACCCTAATAGTTTAATTGTGCATTTTACTCGCCATTTCATGCGCTTTGAGATGCCGCTTATCCCAATACGCTATCTGAAATAGGAGCGACGTAAGTTGAACAAATGTGATAGAATTTCGCTGAATTCTTATATTAAACAAAATATTTAATGATCTAATCGGGTCTCTGATTGCCCTATCATAGAAGTTTAGTAGTGCATTCTACTCGCCATTCCACGCGCTTTAAGATGCCGCCTAGCCTAGTACGCTATCTGAAATAGGAGCGACGTAAATTGAACAAATGTGATAGAATTTCGCTGAATTCCTAAATTAACCATAATATAAAATGATCTAATCGGGTCTCTGTTTGCCCTACCCTAGAAGTTTAATAGTGCATTTCACTCGACATTTCATGCGCTTTGAGACGCCGCTTCGCCCAATAAGCTATTTGAAATAGGAGCGACGTAAATTGAACAAATGTGATAGAATTTCGCTGAATTCTTAAAGTAACCTTAATATAAAATGATCTAATCGGGTCTATGGTTTCCCTACCATAGAAGTTCAATAGTGCATTTTACTCGCCATTCCACGCGCCTTAAGATGCCGCCTAGCCCAGTACGCTGTCTGAAATAGGAGCGACGCAAATTGAACAAATGTGATAGAATCTCGCTGAATACTTATATTAACCTTAATGTAAAATGATCTAATCGGGTCTCTGTTCGCCCTACCCTAGAAGTATAATAGTGCATTTCACTCGTCATTTCATGCGCTTTGAGATGACGCTTAACCCAATACGCTATCTGAAATAGGAGCGACGTAAGTTGAACAAATGTGATAGAATTACGCTAATTCTTATATTAACCGTAATATAAAATGATCTAATCGGGTCTCTGTTTGCCTTATCCTAGAAGTTTGATAGTGCATTTTACTCGCCATTTCATGCGCTTTGAGATGCCGCTTAGCCCAATACGCTATCTGAAATAGGAGCGACGTAAATTGAACAAATGTGATAGAATTTTGCTGAATGCTTAAATTAACCACAATATAAAATGATCTAATCGGGTCTCTGTTTGCCCTACCCTAATAGTTTAATTGTGCATTTTACTCGCCATTTCATGCGCTTTGAGATGCCGCTTATCCCAATACGCTATCTGAAATAGGAGCGACGTAAGTTGAACAAATGTGATAGAATTTCGCTGAATTCTTATATTAAACAAAATATTTAATGATCTAATCGGGTCTCTGATTGCCCTATCATAGAAGTTTAGTAGTGCATTCTACTCGCCATTCCACGCGCTTTAAGATGCCGCCTAGCCTAGTACGCTATCTGAAATAGGAGCGACGTAAATTGAACAAATGTGATGGAATTTTGCTGAATTCTTAAATTAACCATAATATAAAATGATCTAATCGGGTCTCTGTTCGCCCTACCATAGAAGTTTAGTAGTGCACTTTACTCGCTATTCCACGCGCTTCAAGATGCCGCCTAGCCCAGTACGCTATCTGAAATAGGAGCGACGGAAATTGAACAGATGTGATAAAATTTAGCTGACATCTTAAATTAACCATAATATAAAATGATCTAATCGGGTCTCTGTTTGCCCAACCCTAGAAGTTTAATAGTGCATTTTACTCGCCATTTCATGCGCCTTCAGATGCCTCTTAGCCCAATACGCTATCTGAAATAGGAGAGACGTAAATTGAACAAATGTGATAGAATTTCCCTGAAATCTTATATTAAACAAAATATAAAATGATCTACTCGGGTCACTGATTGCCCTATCATAGAAGTTTAATAGTGCATTTTACTCGCCACTCCACGCGCTTTAGGATGCCGCCTCGCCCAGTACGCTATCCGAAATAGGAGCGACGTAAATTGAACAAATGTGACAGAATCTTGCTGAATTCTTAAATTAACCATAATATAAAATGATCTAATCGGGTCTCTGTTCGCCCTACCATAGAAGTTTGGTAGTGCACTTTACTCGCCATTCCACGCGCTTCAAGATGCCGCCTAGCCCAGTACGCTATATGAAGTAGGAGCGACGTAAATTGAACAGATGTGATAAAATTTAGCTGACATCTTAAATTAACCATAATATAAAATGATCTAATCGGGTCTCTGATTGCCCTATCATAGAAGCTTAATAGTGCATTTTACTCGCCATTCCACGCGCTTTAAGATGCCGCCTAGCCCAGTACGCTATCTGAAATACGAGCGACGTAAATTGAACAAGAGTGATCGAATTTTGCTGAATTCTTAAATTAACCATAATATAAAATGATCTAATCGGGTCTCTGTTCGCCCTACCATAGAAGTTTAGTAGTGCACTTTACTCGCCATTCCACGCGCTTCAAGATGCCGCCTAGCCCAGTACGCTATCTGAAATAGGAGCGACCTAAATTGAACGAATGTGATAGAATTTTGCTGAATTCTTAAATTAACCATAATATAAAATGATCTAATCGGGTCTCTGCTTGCCCTACCCTAGAAGTTTAATAGTGCATTTCACTCGTCATTTCATGCGCTTTGACATGCCGCTTAGCCCAATAAGCTATCTGAAATAGGAGCGACGTAAATTGAACAAATGTGATAGAATTTCCCTGAAATCTTATATTAAACAAAATATAAAATGATCTAATCGGGTCTCTGATTGCCCTATCATAAAAGTTGAGCAGTGCATTTTACTCGCCATTCCACGCGCTTTAAGATGGCGCCTAGCCCAGTACGCTATCTGAAATAGGAGCGACGTAAGTTGGACAAATGTGATAGCATTTCGCTGAATTCTTTTATTAACCATTATGTAAAATGATCTGCTCGGGTCTCTGTTCGCCCTAGCCTAGAAGTTTAATAGTGCATTTCACTCGTCATTTCATGCGCTTTGAGATGCCGCTGAGCCCAATAAGCTACCTGTAATAGGAGCGACGTAAATTGAACAAATGTGATAGAATTTCGCTGAATTCTTAAATTAACCATAATATCAAATGATCTAATCGGGTCTCTGTTTGCCCTACCCTAGAAGTTTAATAGTGCATTTCACTCGTCATTTCATGCGCTTTGAGGCGCCGCTTCGCCCAATAAGCTATTTGAAATAGGAGCGACGTAAATTGAACAAATGTGATAGAATTTCGCTGAATTCTTAAAGTAACCTTAATATAAAATGATCTAATCGGGTCTCTGGTTTCCCTACCATAGAAGTTTAATAGTGCATTTTACTCGCCATTCCACGCGCCTTAAGATGCCGCCTAGCCCAGTACGCTATCTGAAATAGGAGCGACGTAAATTGAACAGATGTGATAAAATTTAGCTGACATCTTAAATTAACCATAATATAAAATGATCTAATCGGGTCTCTGTTCGCCCTACCCTAGAAGTTTAATAGTGCATTTTACTCGCCATTTCATGCGCCTTCAGATGCCGCTTATCCCAATACGCTATCTGAAATAGGAGCGACGTAAATTGAACAAATGTGATAGAATTTCGCTGAATTCTTAAATTAACCATAATATCAAATGATCTAATCGGGTCTCTGTTTGCCCTACCCTAGAAGTTTAATAGTGCATTTCACTCGTCATTTCATGCGCTTTGAGACGCCTCTTCGCCCAATAAGCTATTTGAAATAGGAGCGACGTAAATTGAACAAATGTGATAGAATTTCGCTGAATTCTTAAAGTAACCTTAATATAAAATGATCTAATCGGGTCTCTGGTTTCCCTACCATAGAAGTTTAATAGTGCATTTTACTCGTCATTCCGCGCGCCTTAAGATGCCGTCTAGCACAGTGCGCTATCTGAAATAGGAGCGACGTAAATTGAACAAATGTGATAGAATTTCGCTGAATTCTTAAAGTAACCTTAATATAAAATGATCTAATCGGGTCTCTGTTTGCCCTACCCTAGAAGTTTAATAGTATATTTCACTCGTCATGTCATGCGCTTTGAGATGCCGCTAAGCACAATAAGCTATCTGGAATAGCAGCGACGTAAATTGAACAAATGTGAAAGAATTACGCCGCATTCTTATATTAACCGTAATATAAAATGATCTAATCGGGTCTCTGTTTGCCTTATCCTAGAAGTTTAGTATTGCATTTTACTCGCCATTTCATGCGCTTTGGGATACCGCTTAGCCCAATACGCTATCCGAAATAGGAGCGACGTAAATTGAACAAATGTGATAGAATTTCGCTGAATTCTTAAAGTAACCTTAATATAAAATGATCTAATCGGGTCTCTGGTTTCCCTACCATAGAAGTTTAATAGTGCATTTTACTCGTCATTCCGCGCGCCATAAGATGCCGTCTAGCACAGTGCGCTATCTGAAATAGGAGCGACGTAAATTGAACAAATGTGATAGAATTTCGCTGAATTCTTATATTCACCGTAATATAAAATGATATAATCGGGTCTCTGTTTGCCCTAGCATAGAAGTTTAATAGTGCATTTTACTCGCCATTTCATGTGCTTTAAGGTGCCGGATAGCCCAATACGCTATCTGGAATAGGAGCGACGTAAATTGAACAACTGTGATAGAATTTCCCTGAATTCTTATATTAACCTTAATGTAAAATGATCTAATCGGGTCTCTGTTCGCCCTACCATAGAAGTCTAATAGTGCATTTCACTCGCCATTTCATGCGCTTTGAGATGCCGCTTAGCACAATACGCTATCTGAAATAGGAGCGACGTAAATTGAACAAATGTGATAGAATTACGCTGAATTCTTATATTAACCGTATTATAAAATGATCTAATCGGGTCTCTGTTTGGCGTATCCTAGAAGTTTAATAGTGCATTTTGCTCGCCATTTCATGCGCTTTGAGATGCCGGTTAGCCCAATACGCTATCTGAAATAGGAGCGACGTAAATTGAACAAATGTGATAGAATTTTGCTGAATGCTTAAATTAACCACAATATAAAATGATCTAATCGGGTCTCTGTTTGCCCTACCCTAATAGTTTAATTGTGCATTTTACTCGCCATTTCATGCGCTTTGAGATGCCGCTTATCCCAATACGCTATCTGAAATAGGAGCGACGTAAGTTGAACAAATGTGATAGAATTTCGCTGAATTCTTATATTAAACAAAATATTTAATGATCTAATCGGGTCTCTGATTGCCCTATCATAGAAGTTTAGTAGTGCATTCTACTCGCCATTCCACGCGCTTTAAGATGCCGCCTAGCCTAGTACGCTATCTGAAATAGGAGCGACGTAAATTGAACAAATGTGATAGAATTTCGCTGAATTCTTAAATTAACCATAATATAAAATGATCTAATCGGGTCTCTGTTCGCCCTACCATAGAAGTCTAATAGTGCATTTCACTCTCCATTCCACGCGCTTTGAGATGCCGCCGAGCCCAGTACGCTATCTGAAATAGGAGCAACGTAAATTGAACAAATGCGATAGAATTTCCCTGAAATCTTATATTAAACAAAATATAAAATGATCTAATCGGGTCTCTGATTGCCCTATCATAGAAGTTTAGCAGTGCATTTTACTCGCCATTCCACGCGCTTTAAGATGCCGCCTAGCCCAGTACGCTATCTGAAATAGGGGCGACGTAAATTGAACAAATGTGATAAAATTTTGCTGACATCTTAAATTAACCATAATATAAAATGATCTCATCGGGTCTCTGTTTGCCCTACCCTAGAAGTTTAATAGTGCATTTTACTCGCCATTTCATGCGCTTTGAGATGCCGCTTATCCCAATACGCTATCTGAAATAGGAGCGACGTAAATTGAACAAATGTGATAGAATTTCGCTGAATTCTTAAATTAACCATAATATCAAATGATCTAATCGGGTCTCTGTTTGCCCTACCCTAGAAGTTTAATAGTGCATTTCACTCGTCATTTCATGCGCTTTGAGACGCCGCTTCGCCAATAAGCTATTTGAAATAGGAGCGACGTAAATTGAACAAATGTGATAGAATTTCGCTGAATTCTTAAAGTAACCTTAATATAAAATGATCTAATCGGGTCTATGGTTTCCCTACCATAGAAGTTCAATAGTGCATTTTACTCGCCATTCCACGCGCCTTAAGATGCCGCCTAGCCCAGTACGCTGTCTGAAATAGGAGCGACGCAAATTGAACAAATGTGATAGAATCTCGCTGAATACTTATATTAACCTTAATGTAAAATGATCTAATCGGGTCTCTGTTCGCCCTACCCTAGAAGTATAATAGTGCATTTCACTCGTCATTTCATGCGCTTTGAGATGACGCGTAACCCAATACGCTATCTGAAATAGGAGCGACGTAAGTTGAACAAATGTGATAGAATTACGCTGAATTCTTATATTAACCGTAATATAAAATGATCTAATCGGGTCTCTGTTTGCCTTATCCTAGAAGTTTGATAGTGCATTTTACTCGCCATTTCATGCGCTTTGAGATGCCGCTTAGCCCAATACGCTATCTGAAATAGGAGCGACGTAAATTGAACAAATGTGATAGAATTTTGCTGAATGCTTAAATTAACCACAATATAAAATGATCTAATCGGGTCTCTGTTTGCCCTACCCTAATAGTTTAATTGTGCATTTTACTCGCCATTTCATGCGCTTTGCGATGCCGCTTATCCCAATACGCTATCTGAAATAGGAGCGACGTAAGTTGAACAAATGTGATAGAATTTCGCTGAATTCTTATATTAAACAAAATATTTAATGATCTAATCGGGTCTCTGATTGCCCTATCATAGAAGTTTAGTAGTGCATTCTACTCGCCATTCCACGCGCTTTAAGATGCCGCCTAGCCTAGTACGCTATCTGAAATAGGAGCGACGTAAATTGAACAAATGTGATGGAATTTTGCTGAATTCTTAAATTAACCATAATATAAAATGATCTAATCGGGTCTCTGTTCGCCCTACCATAGAAGTTTAGTAGTGCACTTTACTCGCTATTCCACGCGCTTCAAGATGCCGCCTAGCCCAGTACGCTATCTGAAATAGGAGCGACGGAAATTGAACAGATGTGATAAAATTTAGCTGACATCTTAAATTAACCATAATATAAAATGATCTAATCGGGTCTCTGTTTGCCCTACCCTAGAAGTTTAATAGTGCATTTTACTCGCCATTTCATGCGCTTTCAGATGCCTCTTAGCCCAATACGCTATCTGAAATAGGAGAGACGTAAATTGAACAAATGTGATAGAATTTCCCTGAAATCTTATATTAAACAAAATATAAAATGATCTACTCGGGTCACTGATTGCCCTATCATAGAAGTTTAATAGTGCATTTTACTCGCCACTCCACGCGCTTTAGGATGCCGCCTCGCCCAGTACGCTATCCGAAATAGGAGCGACGTAAATTGAACAAATGTGACAGAATTTTGCTGAATTCTTAAATTAACCATAATATAAAATGATCTAATCGGGTCTCTGTTCGCCCTACCATAGAAGTTTGGTAGTGCACTTTACTCGCCATTCCACGCGCTTCAAGATGCCGCCTAGCCCAGTACGCTACATGAAGTAGGAGCGACGTAAATTGAACAGATGTGATAAAATTTAGCTGACATCTTAAATTAACCATAATATAAAATGATCTAATCGGGTCTCTGATTGCCCTATCATAGAAGATTAGTAGTGCATTTTACTCGCCATTCCACGCGCTTTAAGATGCCGCCTAGCCCAGTACGCTATCTGAAATACGAGCGACGTAAATTGAACAAGAGTGATCGAATTTTGCTGAATTCTTAAATTAACCATAATATAAAATGATCTAATCGGGTCTCTGTTCGCCCTACCATAGAAGTTTAGTAGTGCACTTTACTCGCCATTCCACGCGCTTCAAGATGCCGCCTAGCCCAGTACGCTATCTGAAATAGGAGCGACCTAAATTGAACGAATGTGATAGAATTTTGCTGAATTCTTAAATTAACCATAATATAAAATGATCTAATCGGGTCTCTGCTTGCCCTACCCTAGAAGTTTAATAGTGCATTTCACTCGTCATTTCATGCGCTTTGACATGCCGCTTAGCCCAATAAGCTATCTGAAATAGGAGCGACGTAAATTGAACAAATGTGATAGAATTTCCCTGAAATCTTATATTAAACAAAATATAAAATGAGCTAATCGGGTCTCTGATTGCCCTATCATAAAAGTTGAGCAGTGCATTTTACTCGCCATTCCACGCGCTTTAAGATGGCGCCTAGCCCAGTACGCTATCTGAAATAGGAGCGACGTAAGTTGGACAAATGTGATAGCATTTCGCTGAATTCTTTTATTAACCATTATGTAAAATGATCTGCTCGGGTCTCTGTTCGCCCTAGCCTAGAAGTTTAATAGTGCATTTCACTCGTCATTTCATGCGCTTTGAGATGCCGCTGAGCCCAATAAGCTACCTGTAATAGGAGCGACGTAAATTGAACAAATGTGATAGAATTTCGCTGAATTCTTAAATTAACCATAATATAAAATGATCTAATCGGGTCTCTGTTTGCCCTACCCTAGAAGTTTAATAGTGCATTTCACTCGTCATTTCATGCGCTTTGAGGCGCCGCTTCGCCCAATAAGCTATTTGAAATAGGAGCGACGTAAATTGAACAAATGTGATAGAATTTCGCTGAATTCTTAAAGTAACCTTAATATAAACTGATCTAATCGGGTCTCTGGTTTCCCTACCATAGAAGTTTAATAGTGCATTTTACTCGCCATTCCACGCGCATTAAGATGCCGCCTAGCCCAGTACGCTATCTGAAATAGGAGCGACGTAAATTGAACAGATGTGATAAAATTTAGCTGACATCTTAAATTAACCATAATATAAAATGATCTAATCGGGTCTCTGTTCGCCCTACCCTAGAAGTTTAATAGTGCATTTTACTCGCCATTTCATGCGCCTTCAGATGCCGCTTATCCCAATACGCTATCTGAAATAGGAGCGACGTAAATTGAACAAATGTGGTAGAATTTCGCTGAATTCTTAAATTAACCATAATATCAAATGATCTAATCGGGTCTCTGTTTGCCCTACCCTAGAAGTTTAATAGTGCATTTCACTCGTCATTTCATGCGCTTTGAGACGCCTCTTCGCCCAATAAGCTATTTGAAATAGGAGCGACGTAAATTGAACAAATGTGATAGAATTTCGCTGAATTCTTAAAGTAACCTTAATATAAAATGATCTAATCGGGTCTCTGGTTTCCCTACCATAGAAGTTTAATAGTGCATTTTACTCGTCATTCCGCGCGCCTTAAGATGCCGTCTAGCACAGTGCGCTATCTGAAATAGGAGCGACGTAAATTGAACAAATGTGATAGAATTTCGCTGAATTCTTAAAGTAACCTTAATATAAAATGATCTAATCGGGTCTCTGTTTGCCCTACCCTAGAAGTTTAATAGTATATTTCACTCGTCATGTCATGCGCTTTGAGATGCCGCTAAGCACAATAAGCTATCTGGAATAGCAGCGACGTAAATTGAACAAATGTGAAAGAATTACGCCGCATTCTTATATTAACCGTAATATAAAATGATCTAATCGGGTCTCTGTTTGCCTTATCCTAGAAGTTTAGTATTGCATTTTACTCGCCATTTCATGCGCTTTGAGATACCGCTTAGCCCAATACGCTATCCGAAATAGGAGCGACGTAAATTGAACAAATGTGATAGAATTTCGCTGAATTCTTAAAGTAACCTTAATATAAAATGATCTAATCGGGTCTCTGGTTTCCCTACCATAGAAGTTTAATAGTGCATTTTACTCGTCATTCCGCGCGCCTTAAGATGCCGTCTAGCACAGTGCGCTATCTGAAAATAGGAGCGACGTAAATTGAACAAATGTGATAGAATTTCGCTGAATTCTTATATTAACCGTAATATAAAATGATATAATCGGGTCTCTGTTTGCCCTAGCATAGAAGTTTAATAGTGCATTTTACTCGCCATTTCATGTGCTTTAAGGTGCCGGATAGCCCAATACGCTATCTGGAATAGGAGCGACGTAAATTGAAACAACTGTGATAGAATTTCCCTGAATTCTTATATTAACCTTAATGTAAAATGATCTAATCGGGTCTCTGTTCGCCCTACCATAGAAGTCTAATAGTGCATTTCACTCGCCATTTCATGCGCTTTGAGATGCCGCTTAGCCCAATACGCTATCTGAAATAGGAGCGACGTAAATTGAACAAATGTGATAGAATTACGCTGAATTCTTATATTAACCGTAATATAAAATGATCTAATCGGGTCTCTGTTTGGCGTATCCTAGAAGTTTAATAGTGCATTTTGCTCGCCATTTCATGCGCTTTGAGATGCCGGTTAGCCCAATACGCTATCTGAAATAGGAGCGACGTAAATTGAACAAATGTGATAGAATTTTGCTGAATGCTTAAATTAACCACAATATAAAATGATCTAATCGGGTCTCTGTTTGCCCTACCCTAATAGTTTAATTGTGCATTTTACTCGCCATTTCATGCGCTTTGAGATGCCGCTTATCCCAATACGCTATCTGAAATAGGAGCGACGTAAGTTGAACAAATGTGATAGAATTTCGCTGAATTCTTATATTAAACAAAATATTTAATGATCTAATCGGGTCTCTGATTGCCCTATCATAGAAGTTTAGTAGTGCATTTTACTCGCCATTCCACGCGCTTTAAGATGCCGCCTAGCCTAGTACGCTATCTGAAATAGGAGCGACGTAAATTGAACAAATGTGCTAGAATTTCGCTGAATTCTTAAATTAACCATAATATAAAATGATCTAATCTGGTCTCTGTTCGCCCTACCATAGAAGTCTAATAGTGCATTTCACTCTCCATTCCACGCGCTTTGAGATGCCGCCGAGCCCAGTACGCTATCTGAAATAGGAGCAACGTAAATTGAACAAATGCGATAGAATTTCCCTGAAATCTTATATTAAACAAAATATAAAATGATCTAATCGGGTCTCTGATTGCCCTATCATAGAAGTTTAATAGTGCATTTTACTCGCCATTCCACGCGCTTTAAGATGCCGCCTAGCCCAGTACGCTATCTGAAATAGGGGCGACGTAAATTGAACAAATGTGATAGAATTTTGCTGAATTCTTAAATTAACCATAATATAAAATGATCTAATCGGGGTCTCTGTTTGCCGTACCCTAGAAGCTTAATATTGCATTTTACTCGCCATTTCATGCGCTTTGAGCTGCCGCTTAGCCGAATACGCTATCTGAAATAGGAGCGACGTAAGTTGAAAAAATGTGATAGAATTGCGCTGAATTTTTTTATGAACCATAATGTAAAATGATCTAATCGGGTCTCTGTTCTCCCTAGCCTAGAAGTTTAATAGTGCATTTTATTCTCCATTTCATGCGCTTTGAGATGCCGCTTAGCCCAATACGCTATCTGAAATAGGAGCGACGTAAATTGAACAAATGCGATAGAATTTCCCTGAAATCTTATATTAAACAAAATATAAAATGATCTAATCGGGTCTCTGATTGCCCTATCATAGAAGTTTAGTAGTGCATTTTACTCGCCATTCCACGCGCTTTAAGATGCCGCCTAGCCCAGTACGCTACCTGAAATAGGAGCGACGTAAGTTGAACAAATGTGATAGAATTACGCTGAATTCTTATATTAACCGTAATATAAAATGATATAATCGGGTCTCTGTTTGCCCTAGCATAGAAGTTTAATAGGGCATTTTACTCGCCATTTCATGTGCTTTAAGGTGCCGGATAGCCCAATACGCTATCTGGAATAGGAGCGACGTAAATTGAACAACTGTGATAGAATTACGCTGAATTCTTATATTAACCGTATTATAAAATGATCTAATCGGGTCTCTGTTTGGCGTATCCTAGAAGTTTAATAGTGCATTTTGCTCGCCATTTCATGCGCTTTGAGATGCCGCTTAGCCCAATACGCTATCTGAAATAGGAGCGACGTAAATTGAACAAATGTGATAGAATTTCGCTGAATTCTTAAATTAACCATAATATAAAATGATCTAATCGGGTCTCTGTTCGCCCTACCATAGAAATCTAATAGTGCATTTTACTCGACATTTCATGCGCTTTGAGATGCCGGTTAGCCCAATACGCTATCTGAAATAGGAGCGACGTAAGTTGAACAAATGTGATAGAATTTCGCTGAATTCTTTATTAACCATAATGTAAAATGATCTGATCGGGTCTCTGTTCGCCCTAGCGTAGAAGTTTAAGAGTGCATTTTATTCGCCATTTCATGCGCTTGGAGATGCCGCTTAGCCCAATAAGCTATCTGAAATAGGAGCGACGTAAATTGAACAAATGTGATAGAATTTCGCTGAATTCTTATATTAACCAAAATATAAAAATGATCTATTCGGGTCTCTGATTGCCCTATCATAGAAGTTTAATAGTGCATTTTACTCGCCATTCCACGCGCTTTAAGATGCCGCCTAGCCCAGTACGCTATCTGAAATACGAGCGACGTAAATTGAACAAGAGTGATAGAATTTTGCTGAATTCTTAAATTAACCATAATATAAAATGATCTAATCGGGTCTCTGTTCGCCCTACCATAGAAGTTTAGTAGTGCACTTTACTCGCTATTCCACGCGCTTCAAGATGCCGCCTAGCCCAGTACGCTATCTGAAATAGGAGCGACGGAAATTGAACAGATGTGATAAAATTTAGCTGACATCTTAAATTAACCATAATATAAAATGATCTAATCGGGTCTCTGATTGCCCTATCATAGAAGATTACTAGTGCATTTTACTCGCCATTCCACGCGCTTTAAGATGCCGCCTAGCCCAGTACGCTATCTGAAATACGAGCGACGTAAATTGAACAAGAGTGATCGAATTTTGCTGAATTCTTAAATTAACCATATTATAAAATGATCTAATCGGGTCTCTGTTCGCCCTACCATAGAAGTTTAGTAGTGCACTTTACTCGCCATTCCACGCGCTTCAAGATGCCGCCTAGCCCAGTACGCTATCTGAAATAGGAGCGACCTAAATTGAACGAATGTGATAGAATTTTGCTGAATTCTTAAAGTAACCTTAATATAAAATGATCTAATCGGGTCTCTGGTTTCCCTACCATAGAAGTTTAATAGTGCATTTTACTCGTCATTCCGCGCGCCTTAAGATGCCGTCTAGCACAGTGCGCTATCTGAAATAGGAGCGACGTAAATTGAACAAATGTGATAGAATTTCGCTGAATTCTTAAAGTAACCTTAATATAAAATGATCTAATCGGGTCTCTGTTTGCCCTACCCTAGAAGTTTAATAGTATATTTCACTCGTCATGTCATGCGCTTTGAGATGCCGCTAAGCACAATAAGCTATCTGGAATAGCAGCGACGTAAATTGAACAAATGTGAAAGAATTAAGCCGCATTCTTATATTAACCGTAATATAAAATGATCTAATCGGGTCTCTGTTTGCCTTATCCTAGAAGTTTAGTATTGCATTTTACTCGCCATTTCATGCGCTTTGGGATACCGCTTAGCCCAATACGCTATCCGAAATAGGAGCGACGTAAATTGAACAAATGTGATAGAATTTCGCTGAATTCTTAAAGTAACCTTAATATAAAATGATCTAATCGGGTCTCTGGTTTCCCTACCATAGAAGTTTAATAGTGCATTTTACTCGTCATTCCGCGCGCCTTAAGATGCCGTCTAGCACAGTGCGCTATCTGAAATAGGAGCGACGTAAATTGAACAAATGTGATAGAATTTCGCTGAATTCTTATATTAACCGTAATATAAAATGATATAATCGGGTCTCTGTTTGCCCTAGCATAGAAGTTTAATAGTGCATTTTACTCGCCATTTCATGTGCTTTAAGGTGCCGGATAGCCCAATACGCTATCTGGAATAGGAGCGACGTAAATTGAACAACTGTGATAGAATTTCCCTGAATTCTTATATTAACCTTAATGTAAAATGATCTAATCGGGTCTCTGTTCGCCCTACCATAGAAGTCTAATAGTGCATTTCACTCGCCATTTCATGCGCTTTGAGATGCCGCTTAGCACAATACGCTATCTGAAATAGGAGCGACGTAAATTGAACAAATGTGATAGAATTACGCTGAATTCTTATATTAACCGTATTATAAAATGATCTAATCGGGTCTCTGTTTGGCGTATCCTAGAAGTTTAATAGTGCATTTTGCTCGCCATTTCATGCGCTTTGAGATGCCGGTTAGCCCAATACGCTATCTGAAATAGGAGCGACGTAAATTGAACAAATGTGATAGAATTTTGCTGAATGCTTAAATTAACCACAATATAAAATGATCTAATCGGGTCTCTGTTTGCCCTACCCTAATAGTTTAATTGTGCATTTTACTCGCCATTTCATGCGCTTTGAGATGCCGCTTATCCCAATACGCTATCTGAAATAGGAGCGACGTAAGTTGAACAAATGTGATAGAATTTCGCTGAATTCTTATATTAAACAAAATATTTAATGATCTAATCGGGTCTCTGATTGCCCTATCATAGAAGTTTAGTAGTGCATTCTACTCGCCATTCCACGCGCTTTAAGATGCCGCCTAGCCGAATACGCTATCTGAAATAGCAGCGACGTAAATTGAACAAATGTGATAGAATTTCGCTGAATTCTTAAATTAACCATAATATAAAATGATCTAATCGGGTCTCTGTTCGCCCTACCATAGAAGTCTAATAGTGCATTTCACTCTCCATTCCACGCGCTTTGAGATGCCGCCGAGCCCAGTACGCTATCTGAAATAGGAGCAACGTAAATTGGACAAATGCGATAGAATTTCCCTGAAATCTTATATTAAACAAAATATAAAATGATCTAATCGGGTCTCTGATTGCCCTATCATAGAAGTTTAGCAGTGCATTTTACTCGCCATTCCACGCGCTTTAAGATGCCGCCTAGCCCAGTACGCTATCTGAAATAGGGGCGACGTAAATTGAACAAATGTGATAAAATTTTGCTGACATCTTAAATTAACCATAATATAAAATGATCTCATCGGGTCTCTGTTTGCCCTACCCTAGAAGTTTAATAGTGCATTTTACTCGCCATTTCATGCGCTTTGAGATGCCGCTTATCCCAATACGCTATCTGAAATAGGAGCGACGTAAATTGAACAAATGTGATAGAATTTCGCTGAATTCTTAAATTAACCATAATATCAAATGATCTAATCGGGTCTCTGTTTGCCCTACCCTAGAAGTTTAATAGTGCATTTCACTCGACATTTCATGCGCTTTGAGACGCCGCTTCGCCCAATAAGCTATTTGAAATAGGAGCGACGTAAATTGAACAAATGTGATAGAATTTCGCTGAATTCTTAAAGTAACCTTAATATAAAATGATCTAATCGGGTCTATGGTTTCCCTACCATAGAAGTTCAATAGTGCATTTTACTCGCCATTCCACGCGCCTTAAGATGCCGCCTAGCCCAGTACGCTGTCTGAAATAGGAGCGACGCAAATTGAACAAATGTGATAGAATCTCGCTGAATACTTATATTAACCTTAATGTAAAATGATCTAATCGGGTCTCTGTTCGCCCTACCCTAGAAGTATAATAGTGCATTTCACTCGTCATTTCATGCGCTTTGAGATGACGCGTAACCCAATACGCTATCTGAAATAGGAGCGACGTAAGTTGAACAAATGTGATAGAATTACGCTGAATTCTTATATTAACCGTAATATAAAATGATCTAATCGGGTCTCTGTTTGCCTTATCCTAGAAGTTTGATAGTGCATTTTACTCGCCATTTCATGCGCTTTGAGATGCCGCTTAGCCCAATACGCTATCTGAAATAGGAGCGACGTAAATTGAACAAATGTGATAGAATTTTGCTGAATGCTTAAATTAACCACAATATAAAATGATCTAATCGGTTCTCTGTTTGCCCTACCCTAATAGTTTAATTGTGCATTTTACTCGCCATTTCATGCGCTTTGAGATGCCGCTTATCCCAATACGCTATCTGAAATAGGAGCGACGTAAGTTGAACAAATGTGATAGAATTTCGCTGAATTCTTATATTAAACAAAATATTTAATGATCTAATCGGGTCTCTGATTGCCCTATCATAGAAGTTTAGTAGTGCATTCTACTCGCCATTCCACGCGCTTTAAGATGCCGCCTAGCCTAGTACGCTATCTGAAATAGGAGCGACGTAAATTGAACAAATGTGATGGAATTTTGCTGAATTCTTAAATTAACCATAATATAAAATGATCTAATCGGGTCTCTGTTCGCCCTACCATAGAAGTTTAGTAGTGCACTTTACTCGCTATTCCACGCGCTTCAAGATGCCGCCTAGCCCAGTACGCTATCTGAAATAGGAGCGACGGAAATTGAACAGATGTGATAAAATTTAGCTGACATCTTAAATTAACCATAATATAAAATGATCTAATCGGGTCTCTGTTTGCCCAACCCTAGAAGTTTAATAGTGCATTTTACTCGCCATTTCATGCGCCTTCAGATGCCTCTTAGCCCAATACGCTATCTGAAATAGGAGAGACGTAAATTGAACAAATGTGATAGAATTTCCCTGAAATCTTATATTAAACAAAATATAAAATGATCTACTCGGGTCACTGATTGCCCTATCATAGAAGTTTAATAGTGCATTTTACTCGCCACTCCACGCGCTTTAGGATGCCGCCTCGCCCAGTACGCTATCCGAAATAGGAGCGACGTAAATTGAACAAATGTGACAGAATTTTGCTGAATTCTTAAATTAACCATAATATAAAATGATCTAATCGGGTCTCTGTTCGCCCTACCATAGAAGTTTGGTAGTGCACTTTACTCGCCATTCCACGCGCTTCAAGATGCCGCCTAGCCCAGTACGCTACATGAAGTAGGAGCGACGTAAATTGAACAGATGTGATAAAATTTAGCTGACATCTTAAATTAACCATAATATAAAATGATCTAATCGGGTCTCTGATTGCCCTATCATAGAAGATTACTAGTGCATTTTACTCGCCATTCCACGCGCTTTAAGATGCCGCCTAGCCCAGTACGCTATCTGAAATACGAGCGACGTAAATTGAACAAGAGTGATCGAATTTTGCTGAATTCTTAAATTAACCATAATATAAAATGATCTAATCGGGTCTCTGTTCGCCCTACCATAGAAGTTTAGTAGTGCACTTTACTCGCCATTCCACGCGCTTCAAGATGCCGCCTAGCCCAGTACGCTATCTGAAATAGGAGCGACCTAAATTGAACGAATGTGATAGAATTTTGCTGAATTCTTAAATTAACCATAATATAAAATGATCTAATCGGGTCTCTGCTTGCCCTACCCTAGAAGTTTAATAGTGCATTTCACTCGTCATTTCATGCGCTTTGACATGCCGCTTAGCCCAATAAGCTATCTGAATTAGGAGCGACGTAAATTGAACAAATGTGATAGAATTTCCCTGAAATCTTATATTAAACAAAATATAAAATGAGCTAATCGGGTCTCTGATTGCCCTATCATAAAAGTTGAGCAGTGCATTTTACTCGCCATTCCACGCGCTTTAAGATGGCGCCTAGCCCAGTACGCTATCTGAAATAGGAGCGACGTAAGTTGGACAAATGTGATAGCATTTCGCTGAATTCTTTTATTAACCATTATGTAAAATGATCTGCTCGGGTCTCTGTTCGCCCTAGCCTAGAAGTTTAATAGTGCATTTCACTCGTCATTTCATGCGCTTTGAGATGCCGCTGAGCCCAATAAGCTACCTGTAATAGGAGCGACGTAAATTGAACAAATGTGATAGAATTTCGCTGAATTCTTAAATTAACCATAATATCAAATGATCTAATCGGGTCTCTGTTTGCCCTACCCTAGAAGTTTAATAGTGCATTTCACTCGTCATTTCATGCGCTTTGAGGCGCCGCTTCGCCCAATAAGCTATTTGAAATAGGAGCGACGTAAATTGAACAAATGTGATAGAATTTCGCTGAATTCTTAAAGTAACCTTAATATAAAATGATCTAATCGGGTCTCTGGTTTCCCTACCATAGAAGTTTAATAGTGCATTTTACTCGCCATTCCACGCGCCTTAAGATGCCGCCTAGCCCAGTACGCTATCTGAAATAGGAGCGACGTAAATTGAACAGATGTGATAAAATTTAGCTGACATCTTAAATTAACCATAATATAAAATGATCTAATCGGGTCTCTGTTCGCCCTACCCTAGAAGTTTAATAGTGCATTTTACTCGCCATTTCATGCGCCTTCAGATGCCGCTTATCCCAATACGCTATCTGAAATAGGAGCGACGTAAATTGAACAAATGTGGTAGAATTTCGCTGAATTCTTAAATTAACCATAATATCAAATGATCTAATCGGGTCTCTGTTCGCCCTACCCTAGAAGTTTAATAGTGCATTTCACTCGTCATTTCATGCGCTTTGAGACGCCTCTTCGCCCAATAAGCTATTTGAAATAGGAGCGACGTAAATTGAACAAATGTGATAGAATTTCGCTGAATTCTTAAAGTAACCTTAATATAAAATGATCTAATCGGGTCTCTGGTTTCCCTACCATAGAAGTTTAATAGTGCATTTTACTCGTCATTCCGCGCGCCTTAAGATGCCGTCTAGCACAGTGCGCTATCTGAAATAGGAGCGACGTAAATTGAACAAATGTGATAGAATTTCGCTGAATTCTTAAAGTAACCTTAATATAAAATGATCTAATCGGGTCTCTGTTTGCCCTACCCTAGAAGTTTAATAGTATATTTCACTCGTCATGTCATGCGCTTTGAGATGCCGCTAAGCACAATAAGCTATCTGGAATAGCAGCGACGTAAATTGAACAAATGTGAAAGAATTACGCCGCATTCTTATATTAACCGTAATATAAAATGATCTAATCGGGTCTCTGTTTGCCTTATCCTAGAAGTTTAGTATTGCATTTTACTCGCCATTTCATGCGCTTTGAGATACCGCTTAGCCCAATACGCTATCCGAAATAGGAGCGACGTAAATTGAACAAATGTGATAGAATTTCGCTGAATTCTTAAAGTAACCTTAATATAAAATGATCTAATCGGGTCTCTGGTTTCCCTACCATAGAAGTTTAATAGTGCATTTTACTCGTCATTCCGCGCGCCTTAAGATGCCGTCTAGCACAGTGCGCTATCTGAAATAGGAGCGACGTAAATTGAACAAATGTGATAGAATTTCGCTGAATTCTTATATTAACCGTAATATAAAATGATATAATCGGGTCTCTGTTTGCCCTAGCATAGAAGTTTAATAGTGCATTTTACTCGCCATTTCATGTGCTTTAAGGTGCCGGATAGCCCAATACGCTATCTGGAATAGGAGCGACGTAAATTGAACAACTGTGATAGAATTTCCCTGAATTCTTATATTAACCTTAATGTAAAATGATCTAATCGGGTCTCTGTTCGCCCTACCATAGAAGTCTAATAGTGCATTTCACTCGCCATTTCATGCGCTTTGAGATGCCGCTTAGCACAATACGCTATCTGAAATAGGAGCGACGTAAATTGAACAAATGTGATAGAATTACGCTGAATTCTTATATTAACCGTATTATAAAATGATCTAATCGGGTCTCTGTTTGGCGTATCCTAGAAGTTTAATAGTGCATTTTGCTCGCCATTTCATGCGCTTTGAGATGCCGGTTAGCCCAATACGCTATCTGAAATAGGAGCGACGTAAATTGAACAAATGTGATAGAATTTTGCTGAATGCTTAAATTAACCACAATATAAAATGATCTAATCGGGTCTCTGTTTGCCCTACCCTAATAGTTTAATTGTGCATTTTACTCGCCATTTCATGCGCTTTGAGATGCCGCTTATCCCAATACGCTATCTGAAATAGGAGCGACGTAAGTTGAACAAATGTGATAGAATTTCGCTGAATTCTTATATTAAACAAAATATTTAATGATCTAATCGGGTCTCTGATTGCCCTATCATAGAAGTTTAGTAGTGCATTCTACTCGCCATTCCACGCGCTTTAAGATGCCGCCTAGCCTAGTACGCTATCTGAAATAGGAGCGACGTAAATTGAACAAATGTGCTAGAATTTCGCTGAATTCTTAAATTAACCATAATATAAAATGATCTAATCGGGTCTCTGTTCGCCCTACCATAGAAGTCTAATAGTGCATTTCACTCTCCATTCCACGCGCTTTGAGATGCCGCCGAGCCCAGTACGCTATCTGAAATAGGAGCAACGTAAATTGAACAAATGCGATAGAATTTCCCTGAAATCTTATATTAAACAAAATATAAAATGATCTAATCGGGTCTCTGATTGCCCTATCATAGAAGTTTAGCAGTGCATTTTACTCGCCATTCCACGCGCTTTAAGATGCCGCCTAGCCCAGTACGCTATCTGAAATAGGGGCGACGTAAATTGAACAAATGTGATAGAATTTTGCTGAATTCTTAAATTAACCATAATATAAAATGATCTAATCGGGTCTCTGTTTGCCGTACCCTAGAAGCTTAATATTGCATTTTACTCGCCATTTCATGCGCTTTGAGCTGCCGCTTAGCCGAATACGCTATCTGAAATAGGAGCGACGTAAGTTGAAAAAATGTGATAGAATTGCGCTGAATTTTTTTATGAACCATAATGTAAAATGATCTAATCGGGTCTCTGTTCTCCCTAGCCTAGAAGTTTAATAGTGCATTTTATTCTCCATTTCATGCGCTTTGAGATGCCGCTTAGCCCAATACGCTATCTGAAATAGGAGCGACGTAAATTGAACAAATGCGATAGAATTTCCCTGAAATCTTATATTAAACAAAATATAAAATGATCTAATCGGGTCTCTGATTGCCCTATCATAGAAGTTTAGTAGTGCATTTTACTCGCCATTCCACGCGCTTTAAGATGCCGCCTAGCCCAGTACGCTACCTGAAATAGGAGCGACGTAAGTTGAACAAATGTGATAGAATTACGCTGAATTCTTATATTAACCGTAATATAAAATGATATAATCGGGTCTCTGTTTGCCCTAGCATAGAAGTTTAATAGGGCATTTTACTCGCCATTTCATGTGCTTTAAGGTGCCGGATAGCCCAATACGCTATCTGGAATAGGAGCGACGTAAATTGAACAACTGTGATAGAATTACGCTGAATTCTTATATTAACCGTATTATAAAATGATCTAATCGGGTCTCTGTTTGGCGTATCCTAGAAGTTTAATAGTGCATTTTGCTCGCCATTTCATGCGCTTTGAGATGCCGCTTAGCCCAATACGCTATCTGAAATAGGAGCGACGTAAATTGAACAAATGTGATAGAATTTCGCTGAATTCTTAAATTAACCATAATATAAAATGATCTAATCGGGTCTCTGTTCGCCCTACCATAGAAATCTAATAGTGCATTTTACTCGACATTTCATGCGCTTTGAGATGCCGGTTAGCCCAATACGCTATCTGAAATAGGAGCGACGTAAGTTGAACAAATGTGATAGAATTTCGCTGAATTCTTTATTAACCATAATGTAAAATGATCTGATCGGGTCTCTGTTCGCCCTAGCGTAGAAGTTTAAGAGTGCATTTTATTCGCCATTTCATGCGCTTGGAGATGCCGCTTAGCCCAATAAGCTATCTGAAATAGGAGCGACGTAAATTGAACAAATGTGATAGAATTTCGCTGAATTCTTATATTAACCAAAATATAAAATGATCTATTCGGGTCTCTGATTGCCCTATCATAGAAGTTTAATAGTGCATTTTACTCGCCATTCCACGCGCTTTAAGATGCCGCCTAGCCCAGTACGCTATCTGAAATACGAGCGACGTAAATTGAACAAGAGTGATAGAATTTTGCTGAATTCTTAAATTAACCATAATATAAAATGATCTAATCGGGTCTCTGTTCGCCCTACCATAGAAGTTTAGTAGTGCACTTTACTCGCTATTCCACGCGCTTCAAGATGCCGCCTAGCCCAGTACGCTATCTGAAATAGGAGCGACGGAAATTGAACAGATGTGATAAAATTTAGCTGACATCTTAAATTAACCATAATATAAAATGATCTAATCGGGTCTCTGTTTTCCCAACCCTAGAAGTTTAATAGTGCATTTTACTCGCCATTTCATGCGCCTTCAGATGCCTCTTAGCCCAATACGCTATCTGAAATAGGAGCGACGTAAATTGAACAAATGTGATAGAATTTCCCTGAAATCTTATATTAAACAAAATATAAAATGATCTACTCGGGTCACTGATTGCCCTATCATAGAAGTTTAATAGTGCATTTTACTCGCCACTCCACGCGCTTTAGGATGCCGCCTCGCCCAGTACGCTATCCGAAATAGGAGCGACGTAAATTGAACAAATGTGACAGAATCTTGCTGAATTCTTAAATTAACCATAATATAAAATGATCTAATCGGGTCTCTGTTCGCCCTACCATAGAAGTTTAGTAGTGCACTTTACTCGCCATTCCACGCGCTTCAAGATGCCGCCTAGCCCAGTACGCTATATGAAATAGGAGCGACGTAAATTGAACAGATGTGATAAAATTTAGCTGACATCTTAAATTAACCATAATATAAAATGATCTAATCGGGTCTCTGATTGCCCTATCATAGAAGATTACTAGTGCATTTTACTCGCCATTCCACGCGCTTTAAGATGCCGCCTAGCCCAGTACGCTATCTGAAATACGAGCGACGTAAATTGAACAAGAGTGATCGAATTTTGCTGAATTCTTAAATTAACCATATTATAAAATGATCTAATCGGGTCTCTGTTCGCCCTACCATAGAAGTTTAGTAGTGCACTTTACTCGCCATTCCACGCGCTTCAAGATGCCGCCTAGCCCAGTACGCTATCTGAAATAGGAGCGACCTAAATTGAACGAATGTGATAGAATTTTGCTGAATTCTTAAATTAACCATAATATAAAATGATCTAATCGGGTCTCTGCTTGCCCTACCCTAGAAGTTTAATAGTGCATTTCACTCGTCATTTCATGCGCTTTGACATGCCGCTTAGCCCAATAAGCTATCTGAAATAGGAGCGACGTAAATTGAACAAATGTGATAGAATTTCCCTGAAATCTTATATTAAACAAAATATAAAATGAGCTAATCGGGTCTCTGATTGCCCTATCATAAAAGTTGAGCAGTGCATTTTACTCGCCATTCCACGCGCTTTAAGATGGCGCCTAGCCCAGTACGCTATCTGAAATAGGAGCGACGTAAGTTGGACAAATGTGATAGCATTTCGCTGAATTCTTTTATTAACCATTATGTAAAATGATCTGCTCGGGTCTCTGTTCGCCCTAGCCTAGAAGTTTAATAGTGCATTTCACTCGTCATTTCATGCGCTTTGAGATGCCGCTGAGCCCAATAAGCTACCTGTAATAGGAGCGACGTAAATTGAACAAATGTGATAGAATTTCGCTGAATTCTTAAATTAACCATAATATCAAATGATCTAATCGGGTCTCTGTTTGCCCTACCCTAGAAGTTTAATAGTGCATTTCACTCGTCATTTCATGCGCTTTGAGGCGCCGCTTCGCCCAATAAGCTATTTGAAATAGGAGCGACGTAAATTGAACAAATGTGATAGAATTTCGCTGAATTCTTAAAGTAACCTTAATATAAAATGATCTAATCGGGTCTCTGGTTTCCCTACCATAGAAGTTTAATAGTGCATTTTACTCGCCATTCCACGCGCTTTAAGATGCCGCCTAGCCCAGTACGCTATCTGAAATAGGAGCGACGTAAATTGAACAGATGTGATAAAATTTAGCTGACATCTTAAATTAACCATAATATAAAATGATCTAATCGGGTCTCTGTTCGCCCTACCCTAGAAGTTTAATAGTGCATTTTACTCGCCATTTCATGCGCCTTCAGATGCCGCTTATCCCAATACGCTATCTGAAATAGGAGCGACGTAAATTGAACAAATGTGGTAGAATTTCGCTGAATTCTTAAATTAACCATAATATCAAATGATCTAATCGGGTCTCTGTTTGCCCTACCCTAGAAGTTTAATAGTGCATTTCACTCGTCATTTCATGCGCTTTGAGACGCCTCTTCGCCCAATAAGCTATTTGAAATAGGAGCGACGTAAATTGAACAAATGTGATAGAATTTCGCTGAATTCTTAAAGTAACCTTAATATAAAATGATCTAATCGGGTCTCTGGTTTCCCTACCATAGAAGTTTAATAGTGCATTTTACTCGTCATTCCGCGCGCCTTAAGATGCCGTCTAGCACAGTGCGCTATCTGAAATAGGAGCGACGTAAATTGAACAAATGTGATAGAATTTCGCTGAATTCTTAAAGTAACCTTAATATAAAATGATCTAATCGGGTCTCTGTTTGCCCTACCCTAGAAATTTAATAGTATATTTCACTCGTCATGTCATGCGCTTTGAGATGCCGCTAAGCACAATAAGCTATCTGGAATAGCAGCGACGTAAATTGAACAAATGTGAAAGAATTACGCCGCATTCTTATATTAACCGTAATATAAAATGATCTAATCGGGTCTCTGTTTGCCTTATCCTAGAAGTTTAGTATTGCATTTTACTCGCCATTTCATGCGCTTTGAGATGCCGCTTAGCCCAATACGCTATCTGAAATAGGAGCGACGTAAATTGAACAAATATGATAGAGTTTCGCTGAATTCTTAAATTAACCATAATATAAAATCATCTTATCGGGTCTCTGTTTGCCCTACCCTAGAAGTTTAACAGTGCATTTTACTCGCCATTTCTTGCGCTTTAAGATGCCGCCGAGCCCAGTACGCTATCTGAAGTAGGAGCGACGTAAATTGAACAATTCTGATAGAATTTCGCTGAATTCTTATATTAACCAAAATATAAAATGATCTAGTCGGGTCTCTGATTGCCCTATCATAGAAGTTTAATAGTGCATTTTGATCGCCATTCCACGCGCTTTAAGATGCCGCCTAGCACAGTATGCTATCTGAAATTGGAGCGACGTAAATTGAACAAATGTGACAGGATTTTGCTGAATTCATAAATTAACCATAATATAAAATGATCTAATCGGGTGTCTGTTTGCCCTACCCTAGAAGCTTAATATTGCATTTTACTCGCCATTTCATGCGCTTTGAGCTGCCGCTTAGCCCAATACGCTATCTGAAATAGGAGCGACGTAAGTTGAAAAAATGTGATAGAGTTTCGCTGAATTCTTTTATGAACCATAATGTAAAATGATCTAATCGGGTCTCTGTTCTCCCTAGCCTAGAAGTTTAATAGTGCATTTTATTCTCCATTTCATGCGCTTTGAGATGCCGCTTAGCCCAATACGCTATCTGAAATAGGAGCGACGTAAATTGAACAAATGTGATAGAATTTTGCTGAATTCTTAAATTAACCATAATATAAAATGATCTAATCGGGTCTCTGTACGCCCTACCATAGAAATCTAATAGTGCATTTTACTCGCGATTTCATGCGCTTTGAGATGCCGCTTAGCCCAATACTCTATCTGAAATAGGAGCGACGTAAGTTGAACAAATGTGATAGAATTTCCCTGAAATCTTATATTAAACAAAATATAAAATGATCTAATCGGGTCTCTGATTGCCCTATCATAGAAGATTAGTAGTGCATTTTACTCACCATTCCACGCGCTTTAAGATGCCGCCTAGCCCAGTACGCTATCTGAAATATGAGCGACGTAAGTTGAACAAATGTGATAGAATTACGCTGCATTCTTAAATTAACCATAATATTAGATGATGTAAACGGGTCTCTGCTTGCCCTACCCTAGAAGTTTAATAGTGCATTTTACTCGCCATTTCATGCGCTTTGAGATGCCGCTTAGCCCAATACGCTATCTGAAATAGGAGCGACGTAAATTGAACGAATGTGATAGAATTTTGCTGAATTCTTAAATTAACGATAATATAAAATGATATAATCGGGTGTCTGTTTGCCTTATCCTAGAAGTTTAATAGTGCATTTTACTCGCCATTTCATGCGCTTTGAAATGCCGCTTAGCCTAATACGCTATCTGAAATAGGAGCGATATAAGTTGAACAAATGTGATAGAATTTCGCTGAACTCTTTTATTAACCATAATGTAAAATGATCTAATCGGATCTCTGTTCGCCCTAGCCTAGAACTTTAATAGTGCATTTTAGTCGCCATTTAATGCGCTTTGAGATGCCGCTTAGCCCAATTCGCTATCTGAAATAGGAGCGACGTAAATTGAACAAATGCGATAGAATTTCCCTGAAATCTTATATTAAACAAAATATAAAATGATCTAATCGGGTCTCTGATTGCCCTATCATAGAAGTTTAGTAGTGCATTTTACTCGCCATTCCACGCGCTTTATGATGCCGCCTAGCCCAGTATGGTATCTGAAATAGGAGCTACGTAAGTTGAACAAATGTGATAGAATTACGCTGGATTCTTATATTAACCGCAATATAAAATGATGTAATCGGGCCTCTGTTTGCCCTATCATAGAAGGTTGATAGTGCATTTTACTCGCCATTTCATGTGCTTTAAGCTGCCGTATAGCCCAATACGCTATCTGGAATAGGAGCGACGTAAATTGAACAAATGTGATAGAATTTCCCTGAATTCTGATATTAACCTTAATGTAAAATGATCTAATCGTGTCTCTGTTCGCCCTACCATAGAAGTCTAATAGTGCATTTCACTCGCCACTTCATGCGCTTTGAGATGCCGCTTAGCACAATACGCTATTTGAAATAGGGGCGACGTAACTTGATCAAATGTGATAGAATTACGCTGAATTCTTATATTAACCGTAATATAAAATGATATAATCGGGTCTCTGATTGCCCTATCATAGAAGTTTAATAGTGCATTTTACTCGCCATTTCATGCACTTTGAGATGCCGCTTAGCCCACTACGCTATCTGAAATAGGAGCGACGTAAATTGAACAAATGTGATAGAATTTTGCTGAATTCTTAAATTAACCATAATATAAAATGATCTAATAGGGTCTCTGTTCGCCCTAGCCTAGAAGTTTAAGAGTGCATTTTACTCGCCCTTCCACGCGCTTTATGATGCCGCCTAGCGCAGTACGCTATCTTAAATAGGAGCGACGTAAATTGAAGAAATGTGATATAATTTTGCTGAATTCTTAAATTAACCATAATACAAAATGATCCAATCGGGTCTCTGTTTGCCCTACTCTAGAAGTATAAGAGTGCATTTTACTCGCCATTTCCTGCGCTTTGAGATGCCGCTTAGCGCAATACGCTACCTGAAATATGAGCGACGCAAATTGAACAAATGTTATAGAATTTCCCTTAAATCTTATATTAAACATAATATAAAATGATCTAATCGCGTCTCTGATTGCCCTATCATAGAAATTTAGGAGTGCATTTTACTCGCCATTTCATACGCTTTGAGATGCCGCTTAGCACTATACGCTATCTGAAATATGAGCGACGTGAATTGAACAAATGTGATAGAATTTCGCTGAATTCTTATATTAACCTTAATGTAAAATGATCTAATCGGGTCTCTGTTCGCCCGTCCCTAGAAGTTTAATGTTGCATTTCACTCGTCATTTCATGCGCCTCGAGATGCCGCCTAGACCAGTACGCTATCTTAAATAGGAGCGACGTAAATTCAACAAATGTGATAGAATTTTGTTGAATTCTTAAATTAACCATAATATTAGATGATGTAATCGGGTCTCTGCTTGCCCTACCCTAGAAGTTTAATAGTGCATTTTACTCGCCATTTCATGCGCTTTGAGATGCCGCTTAGCCCAATACGCTATCTGAAATAGGAGCGACGTAAATTGAACAAACGTGACAGAATTTTGCTGAATTCTTAAATTAACCATAATATAAAATGATCTAATCGGGTCTCTGTTTGCCACACCCTAGAAGTTTAATAGCGGATTTTGCTCGCCATTTCATGCGCTTTGAGATGCCGCTTAGCCCAATACGCTATCTGAAATAGGAGCGACGTAATTTGAACAAATGTGATAGAATTTCGCTTTATTCTTATATTAACCAAAATATAAAATGATCTAATCGGGTCTCTGATTGCCCTATCATCGAAGTTTAATAGTGCATTTCACTCGCCATTCCACGCGCATTAAGATGCCGCCTAGCGCAGTACGCTATCTTAAATAGGAGCGACGTAAATTGAAGAAATGTGATATAATTTTGCTGAATTCTTAAATTAACCATAATACAAAATGATCCAATCGGGTCTCTGTTTGCCCTACTCTAGAAGTATAAGAGTGCATTTTACTCGCCATTTCCTGCGCTTTGAGATGCCGCTTAGCGCAATACGCTACCTGAAATATGAGCGACGCAAATTGAACAAATGTGATAGAATTTCCCTTAAATCTTATATTAAACAAAATATAAAATGATCTAATCGCGTCTCTGATTGCCCTATCATAGAAATTTAGGAGTGCATTTTACTCGCCATTTCATACGCTTTGAGATGCCGCTTAGCACTATACGCTATCTGAAATATGAGCGACGTAAATTGAACAAATGTGATAGAATTTCGCTGAATTCTTATATTAACCTTAATGTAAAATGATCTAATCGGGTCTCTGTTCGCCCGTCCCTAGAAGTTTAATGTTGCATTTCACTCGTCATTTCATGCGCCTCGAGATGCCGCCTAGCCCAGTACGCTATCTTAAATAGGAGCGACGTAAATTCAACAAATGTGATAGAATTTTGCTGAATTCTTAAATTAACCATAATATTAGATGATGTAAACGGGTCTCTGCTTGCCCTACCCTAGAAGTTTAATAGTGCATTTTACTCGCCATTTCATGCGCTTTGAGATGCCGCTTAGCCCAATACGCTATCTGAAATAGGAGCGACGTAAATTGAACAAATGTGATAGAATTTTGCTGAATTCTTAAATTAACCATAATATAAAATGATCTAATCGGGTCTCTGTTTGCCACACCCTAGAAGTTTAATAGCGGATTTTGCTCGCCATTTCATGCGCTTTGAGATGCCGCTTAGCCCAATACGCTATCTGAAATAGGAGCGACGTAAGTTGAAAAATTGTGATAGAATTTCGCTGAATTCTTTTATGAACCATAATGTAAAATGATCTAATCGGGTCTCTGTTCTCCCTAGCCTAGAAGTTTAATAGTGCATTTTATTCTCCATTTCATGCGCTTTGAGATGCCGCTTAGCCCAATACGCTATCTGAAATAGGAGCGACGTAAATTGAACAAATGCGATAGAATTTCCCTGAAATCTTATATTAAACAAAATATAAAATGATCTAATCGGGTCTCTGATGGCCCTATCATAGAAGTTTAGTAGTGCATTTTACTCGCCATTCCACGCGCTTTATGATGCCGCCTAGCCCAGTATGGTATCTGAAATAGGAGCTACGTAAGTTGAACAAATGTGATAGAATTACGCCGAATTCTTATATTAACCGTAATATAAAATGATGTAATCGGGCCTCTGTTTGCCCTATCATAGAAGTTTGATAGTGCATTTTACTCGCCATTTCATGCGCTTTGAGATGCCGCTTAGCCCAATACGCTATCTGAAATAGGAGCGACGTAAATTGAACAAATGTGATAGAATTTTGCTGAATTCTTAAATTAACCATAATATAAAATGATCTAATCGGGTCTCTGTACGCCCTACCATAGAAATCTAATAGTGCATTTTACTCGCGATTTCATGCGCTTTGAGATGCCGCTTAGCCCAATACTCTATCTGAAATAGGAGCGACGTAAATTGAACAAATGTGATAGAATTTCGCTGAATTCTTAAATTAACCATAATATAAAATGATCTAATCGGGTCTCTGTTCGCCCTACCATAGAAGTCTAATAGTGCATTTTACTCGCCATTTCATGCTCTTTGAGATGCCGCCTAGCACAATACGCTATCTGAAATACGAGCGACGTAAGTTGAACAAATGTGATAGAATTTCGCTGAATTCTTTTATTAACCATAATGTAAAATGATCTGATCGGGTCTCTGTTCGCCCTAGCCTAGAAGTTTAAGAGTGCATTTCATTCGCCATTTCATGCGCTTTGAGATGCCGCTTAGCCGAATACGCTATCTGAGTTAGGAGCGACGTAAATTAAACAAATGTGATAGAATTTCCCTGAAATCTTATATTAAACATAATATAAAATGATCTAATCGGGTCTCTGATTGCCCTATCATAGAAGATTAGTAGTGCATTTTACTCGCCATTCCACGCGCTTTAAGATGCCACATAGCCCAGTACGCTATCTGAAATAGGAGCGACGTAACTTGAACAAATGTGATGGAATTACGCTGCATTCTTATATTAACCGTAATATAAAATGATCTAATCGGGTCTCTGTTTGCCCTACCCTAGAAGTTTAACAGTGCATTTTACTCGCCATTTCATGCGCTTTGAGATGCCGCATAGCCCAATACGCTATCTGAAATAGGAGCGACGTAAATTGAACAAATGTGATAGTATTTCCGTGAATTGTTATATTAACCTCAATGTAAAATGATCTAATCGGGTCTCTGTTCGCCCTACCATAGAAGTCTTATAGTGCATTTCACTCGCCATTTCATGCGCTTTGAGATGCCGCTTAGCCCAATACGCTATCTGAAATAGGAGCGACCTAAATTGAACGAATGTGATAGAATTTTGCTGAATTCTTAAATTAACTATAATATAAAATGATCTAATCGGGTCGCTGCTTGCCCTACCCTAGAAGTTTAATAGTGCATTTTAGTCGCCATTTCATGCGCTTTGAGATGCCGCTTCGCCCAATACGCTATCTGAAATAGGAGCGACGTAAATTAAACAAATGTGATAGAATTTTCCTGAAATCTTATATTAAACAAAATATAAAATGATCTAATCGGGTCTCTGATTGCCCTATCATAGAAGATTAGTAGTGCATTTTACTCGCCATTCCACGCGCTTTAAGATGCCGCCTAGCCCAGTACGCTATCAGAATTAGGAGCGACGTAACTTGAACAAATGTGATAGAATTACGCTGCATTCTTATATTAACCGTAATATAAAATGATCTAATCGGGTCTCTGTTTGCCCTACTCTAGAAGTTTAACAGTGCATTTTACTCGCCATTTCATGCGCTTTGAGATGCCGCATAGCCCAATACGCTATCTGAAATAGGAGCGACGTAAATTGAACAAATGTGATGGAATTTCCGTGAATTCTTATATTAACCTCAATGTAAAATGACCTAATCGGGTCTCTGTTCGCCCTACCATAGAAGTCTTATAGTGCATTTCACTCGCCCTTTCATGCGCTTTGAGATGCCGCTTAGCCCAATACGCTATCTGAAATAGGAGCGACGTAAATTGAACAAATGTGATAGAATTTCCCTGAAATCTTATATTAAACAAAATATAAAATGATCTAATCGGGTCTCTGATTGCCCTATCATAGAAGTTTAGTAGTGCGTTCTACTCGCCATTCCACGCGCTTTAAGACGCCGCCTAGCCCAGTACGCTATCTGAAATAGGAGCGACGTAAATTGAACAAATGTGATAAAATTTTGCTCACATCTTAAATTAACCATAATATAAAATGATTTAATCGGGTATCTGTTTGCCCTACCCTAGAAGTTTAATAGTGCATTTTACTCGCCATTTCATGCGCCTTTAGATGCCGCTTAGCCCAATACGCTATCTGAAATAGGAGCGACGTAAATTGAACAAATGTGATAGAATTTCGCTGAATTCTTAATTTAACCATAATATAAAATGATCTAATCGGGTCTCTGTTTGCCCTACCCTAGAAGTTTAATAGTGCATTTCACTCGTCATTTCATGCGCTTTGAGATGCCGCTAAGCACAATAAGCTATCTGGAACAGCAGCGACGTAAATTGAACAAATGTGATAGAATTACGCCGAATTCTTATATTTACCGTAATATAAAATGATATAATCGGGTCTCTGTTTGCCTTATCCTAGAAGTTTAATAGGGCATTTTACTCGCCATTTCATGCGCTTTGAAATGCCGCTTAGCCCAATACGCTATCTGAATTAGGAGCGACGTAAATTGAACAAGAGTGATAGAATTTCACTGAATTCTTAAATTAACCATAATATAAAATGATCTAATCGGGTCTCTGTTTGACCTACCCTAGATGTTTAAAAGTGCATTTTACTAGCCATTTCATGTGCCTTGAGATGCCGCATAGCCCAATACGCTATCTGGAATAGGAGCGACGTAAATTGAACAAGTGTGATAGAATTTCCCTGAATTCTTATATTAACCTTAATGTAAAATGATCTAATAGGGTCTCTGTTTGACACACCCTAGAAGTTTAATAGCGGATTTTGCTCGCCATTTCATGCGCTTTGAGATGCCGCTTAGCCCAATACGCTATCTGACATAGGAGCGACGTAAATTGAACAAATGTGATAGAATTTCCCTGAAATCTTATATTAAACAAAATATAAAATGATCTAAACGGGACTCTGATTGCCCTATCATAGAAGTTTAGTAGTGCATTTTACTCGCCCTTCCACGTGCTTTAAGATGCTGCCTAGCCCAGTACACTATCTGAAATAGGAGCGACGTATGTTGAACAAATGTGATAGAATTACGCTGAATTCTTATATTAACCGTCATATAAAATGATCTAATCGGGTCTCTGTTCGCCCTACCCTAGAAGATTACAAGCGCATTTCACTCGTCATTTCATGCGCTTTGAGATGCCGCTGAGCCCAATACGCTATCTGAAATAGGAGCGACGTACATAGAACAATTGTGATAGAATTTCCCTGAATACTTATATTAACCAAAATATAAAATGATCTAATCGGGTCTCTGATTGCCCTATCATAGAAGTTTAATAGTGCATTTTACTCGCCATTTCATGCGCTTTGAGATGCCGCTTAGCCTAATACGCTATCTGAAATACGAGCGACGTAAATTGAACAAATGTGATAGAATTTCCCAGAATACTTATATTAACCTTAATGTAAAATGATCTAATCGGGTCTCTGATTGCCCTATCATAGAAGCTTAATAGTGCATTTTACTCGCCAATCCACGCGCTTTAAGATTCCGCTTAGCCCAATACGCTATCTGACATAGGAGCGACGTAAATTGAACAAATGTGATAGAATTTCCCTGAAATCTTATATTAAACAAAATATAAAATGATCTAAACGGGACTCTGATTGCCCTATCATAGAAGTTTAGTAGTGCATTTTACTCGCCCTTCCACGTGCTTTAAGATGCTGCCTAGCCCAGTACACTATCTGAAATAGGAGCGACGTATGTTGAACAAATGTGATAGAATTACGCTGAATTCTTATATTAACCGTCATATAAAATGATCTAATCGGGTCTCTGTTCGCCCTACCCTAGAAGATTACAAGCGCATTTCACTCGTCATTTCATGCGCTTTGAGATGCCGCTGAGCCCAATACGCTATCTGAAATAGGAGCGACGTACATAGAACAATTGTGATAGAATTTCCCTGAATACTTATATTAACCAAAATATAAAATGATCTAATCGGGTCTCTGATTGCCCTATCATAGAAGTTTAATAGTGCATTTTACTCGCCATTTCATGCGCTTTGAGATGCCGCTTAGCCTAATACGCTATCTGCAATAGGAGCGACGTAAATTGAACAAATGTGATAGAATTTGGCTGAATTCTTAAATTAACCATAATATAAAATGATCTAATCGGGTCCCTGTTTGCCTTATCCTAGAAGTTTAATAGTGAATTTTACTCGCCATTTCATGCGCATTGAGATGCCGCTTAGCCCAATACGCTATCTGAAATAGGAGCGACGTAAATTGAACAAATATGATAGAGTTTCGCTGAATTCTTAAATTAACCATAATATAAAATCATCTTATCGGGTCTCTGTTTGCCCTACCCTAGAAGTTTAACAGTGCATTTTACTCGCCATTTCTTGCGCTTTAAGATGCCGCCGAGCCCAGTACGCTATCTGAAGTAGGAGCGACGTAAATTGAACAATTCTGATAGAATTTCGCTGAATTCTTATATTAACCAAAATATAAAATGATCTAGTCGGGTCTCTGATTGCCGTATCATAGAAGTTTAATAGTGCATTTTGATCGCCATTCCACGCGCTTTAAGATGCCGCCTAGCCCAGTATGCTATCTGAAATTGGAGCGACGTAAATTGAACAAATGTGACAGAATTTTGCTGACATCTTAAATTAACCATAATATAAAATGATCTAATCGGGTCTCTGTTTGCCCTACCCTACAAGTTTAGCAGTGCATTTTACTCGCCATTTCATGCGCTTTGAGATGGCGCTTAGCCCAATACGATATCTGAAATAGGAGCGACGTAAATTGAACAAATGTGATAGAATTTCACTGAATTCTTATATTAACCAAAATATAAAATGATCTAATCGGGTCTCTGATTGCCCTAGCATAGAAGTTTAATAGTGCATTTTACTCGCCATTTCATGCGCTTTGAGATGCCGCTTAGCCCAATACGCTACCTGAAATAGGAGCGACGTAAGTTGAACAAATGTGATAGAATTTTGCTGAATTCTTAAATTAACCATAATATAAAATCATCTTATCGGGTCTCTGTTTGCCCTACCCTACAAGTTTAGCAGTGCATTTTACTCGCCATTTCATGCGCTTTGAGATACCGCTTAGCCCAATACGCTATCTGAAATAGGGGCGACGTAAATTGAACAAATGTGATAGAATTTCCCTGAATACTTATATTAACCTTAATGTAAAATGATCTAATCGGGTCTCTGATTGCCCTATCATAGAAGTTTAATAGTGCATTTTACTCACCAATCCACGCGCTTTAAGATTCCGCCTAGCCCAGTACGCTATCTGAAATAGGAGCGACGTAAATTGAACAAATGTGATAGAATTTGGCTGAATTCTTAAATTAACCATAATATAAAATGATCTAATCGGGTCTCTGTTTGCCCTACCCTAGAAGTTTAATAGTGCATTTTACTCGCCATTTCATGCGCTTTGAGATGGCGCTTAGCCCAATACGCTATCTGAAATAGGAGCGACGTAAATTGAACAAATGTGATAGAATTTGGCTGCATTCTTAAATTAACCATAATATAAAATCATCTAATCGGGTCTCTGTTTGCCCTACCCTAGAAGTTTAATAGTGCATTTTATTCGCCATTTCATACGCTTTGAGATGCCGCTTTGCCCAATACGCTATCTGAAATAGGAGCGACGTAAATTGAACAAATGTGATAGAATTTCACTGAATTCTTATATTAACCAAAATATAAAATGATCTAATCGGGTCTCTGATTGCCCTAGCATAGAAGTTTAATAGTGCATTTTACTCGCCATTTCATGCGCTTTGAGATGCCGCTTAGCCCAATACGCTATCTGAAATAGGAGCGACGTAAATTGAACAAATGTGATAGAATTTTGCTGAATTCTTAAATTAACCATAATATAAAATGATCTAATCGGGTCTCTGTTTGCCACACCCTAGAAGTTTAATAGCGGATTTTTCTCGCCATTTCATGCGCTTTGAGATGCCGCTTAGCCCAATACGCTATCTGAAATAGGAGCGACGTAAGTTGAAAAATCGTGATAGAATTTCGCTCAATTCTTAAATTAACCATAATATAAAATGATCTAATCGGGTCTCTGTTTGCCCTACCCTAGAACTTTAATAGTGCATTTTATTCGCCGTTTCATACGCTTTGAGATGCCGCTTTGCCCAATACGCTATCTGAAATAGGAGCGACGTAAATTAAACAAATGTGATAGAATTTCACTGAATCCTTATATTAACCAAAATATGAAATGATCTAATCGGGTCGCTGATTGCCCTAGCATAGAAGTTTAACAGTGCATTTTACTCGCCATTCCGCGCGCTTTAAGATGCCGCATAGCCCAGTTCGCTATCTGAAATATGAGCGACGTAAATTGAACAAATGTGATAGAATTTCGCTGAATTCTTATATTAACCAAAATATAAAATGATCTAATCGGGTCTCTGTTTGCCTTATCCTAGAAGTTTAATAGTGCATTTCACTCGTCATTTCATGCGCTTTGAGATGCCGCTAAGCACAATAAGCTATCTGGAATAGCAGCGACGTAAATTGAACAAATGTGATAGAATTACGCCGCATTCTTATATTAACCGTAATATAAAATGATCTAATCAGGTCTCCGTTTGCCTTATCCTAGAAGTTTAATAGTGCATTTTACTCGCCATTCCACGCGCTTTAAGATGCCGCCTAGCCCAGTACGCTACCTGAAATAGGAGCGACGTAAGTTGAACAAATGTGATAGAATTACGCTGAATTCTTATATTAACCGTAATATAAAATGATCTAATCGGGTCTCTGTTTGCCTTATCCTAGAAGTTTGATAGTGCATTTTACTCGCCATTTCATGCGCTTTGAGATGCCGCTTAGCCCAATACGCTATCTGAAATAGGAGCGACGTAAATTGAACAAATGTGATAGAATTTTGCTGAATGCTTAAATTAACCACAATATAAAATGATCTAATCGGGTCTCTGTTTGCCCTACCCTAGTAGTTTAATTGTGCATTTTACTCGCCATTTCATGCGCTTTGAGATGCCGCTTATCCCAATACGCTATCTGAAATAGGAGCGACGTAAATTGAACAAATGTGATAGAATTTTGCTGAATTCTTAAATTAACCATAATATAAAATGATCTAATCGGGTCTCTGTACGCCCTACCATAGAAATCTAATAGTGCATTTTACTCGCCATTTCATGCGCTTTGAGATGCCGCTTAGCCCAATACGCTATCTGAAATAGGAGCTACGTAAATTGAACAAATGTGATAGAATTTTTCTGAATTCTTAAATTAACCATAACATAAAATGATCTAATCGGGTCTCTGTTTGACCTACCCTAGACGTTTAATAGTGCATTTTCCTCGCCATTTCATGCGCTTTGAGATGCCGCTTAGCCCAATACGCTATCTGAAATAGGAGCGACGAAAGTTGAACAAATGTGATAGAATTTGGCTGAATTCTTAAATTAACCGTAATATAAAATGATCTAATCGGGTCTCTGTTTGCCCAACCCTAGAAGTTTAATAGTGCATTTTACTCGCCATTTCATGCGCCTTCAGATGCCTCTTAGCCCAATACTCTATCTGAAATAGGAGCGACGTAAATTGAACAAATGTGATAGAATTTCCCTGAAATCTTATATTAAACAAAATATAAAATGATCTACTCGGGTCACTGTTTGCCCTACCCTAGAAGTTTAATAGTGCATTTTACTCGCCATTTCATGCGCTTTGAGATGCCGCTTAGACCAATACGCTATCTGAAATAGGAGCGACGAAAGTTGAACAAAGGTGATAGAATTTCGCTGAATTATTTTATTAACCAGAATGTAAAATGATCTAATCTGGTCTCTGTTCGCCCTAGCCTAGAAGTTTAATAGTGCATTTCACTCGTCATTTCATGCGCTTTGAGATGCCGCTAAGCACAATAAGCTATCTGGAATAGCAGCGACGTAAATTGAACAAATGTGATAGAATTACGCCGCATTCTTATATTAACCGTAATATAAAATGATCTAATCAGGTCTCTGTTTGCCTTATCCTAGAAGTTTAATAGTGCATTTTACTCGCCATTCCACGCGCTTTAAGATGCCGCCTAGCCC
Organism: Macropis europaea; assembly: GCA_916610135.2. Lineage (NCBI taxonomy): Eukaryota > Metazoa > Arthropoda > Insecta > Hymenoptera > Melittidae > Macropis > Macropis europaea. The sequence goes on from CAKAJE020000862.1 coordinate 57,005, forward strand.
AGTACGCTACCTGAAATAGGAGCGACGTAAGTTGAACAAATGTGATAGAATTACGCTGAATTCTTATATTAACCGTAATATAAAATGATCTAATCGGGTCTCTGTTTGCCTTATCCTAGAAGTTTGATAGTGCATTTTACTCGCCATTTCATGCGCTTTGAGATGCCGCTTAGCCCAATACGCTATCTGAAATAGGAGCGACGTAAATTGAACAAATGTGATAGAATTTTGCTGAATGCTTAAATTAACCACAATATAAAATGATCTAATCGGGTCTCTGTTTGCCCTACCCTAGTAGTTTAATTGTGCATTTTACTCGCCATTTCATGCGCTTTGAGATGCCGCTTATCCCAATACGCTATCTGAAATAGGAGCGACGTAAATTGAACAAATGTGATAGAATTTTGCTGAATTCTTAAATTAACCATAATATAAAATGATCTAATCGGGTCTCTGTTTGCCCTACCCTAGAAGTTTAATAGTGCATTTTACTCGCCATTTCATGCGCTTTGAGATGCCGCTTATCCCAATACGCTATCTGAAATAGGAGCGACGTAAATTGAACAAATGTGATAGAATTTTGCTGAATTCTTAAATTAACCATAATATAAAATGATCTAATCGGGTCTCTGTACGCCCTACCATAGAAATCTAATAGTGCATTTTACTCGCCATTTCATGCGCTTTGAGATGCCGCTTAGCCCAATACGCTATCTGAAATAGGAGCTACGTAAATTGAACAAATGTGATAGAATTTTTCTGAATTCTTAAATTAACCATAACATAAAATGATCTAATCGGGTCTCTGTTTGACCTACCCTAGACGTTTAATAGTGCATTTTCCTCGCCATTCCACGCGCTTTAAGATGCCGCCTAGCCCAGTACGCTATCTGAAATAGGAGCGACGTAAATTGAACAAATGTGATAGAATTTCCCTGAAATCTTATATTAAACAAAATATAAAATGATCTAAACGGGACTCTGATTGCCCTATCATAGAAGTTTAGTAGTGCATTTTACTCGCCATTCCACGCGCTTTAAGATGCCGCCTAGCCCAGTACGCTATCTGAAATAGGAGCGACGTAAGTTGAACAAATGTGATAGAATTACGCTGAATTCTTATATTAACCGTAATATAAAATGATCTAATCGGGTCCCAGTTTGCCTTATCCTAGAAGTTTAATAGTGAATTTCACTCGCCATTCCACGCGCTTTAAGATGCCGCCGAGCCCAGTACGCTATCTAAATTAGGAGCGACGTAAGTTGAACAAATGTGATAGAATTTCGCTCAATTCTTAAATTAACCATTATATAAAATGATCTAATCGGGTCTCTGTTTGCCCTACCCTAGAACTTTAATAGTGCATTTTATTCGCCGTTTCATACGCTTTGAGATGCCGCTTTGCCCAATACGCTATCTGAAATAGGAGCGACGTAAATTAAACAAATGTGATAGAATTTCACTGAATCCTTATATTAACCAAAATATGAAATGATCTAATCGGGTCTCTGATTGCCCTAGCATAGAAGTTTAATAGTGCATTTTACTCGCCATTCCGCGCGCTTTAAGATGCCGCATAGCCCAGTTCGCTATCTGAAATATGAACGACGTAAATTGAACAAATGTGATAGAATTTCGCTGAATTCTTATATTAACCAAAATATAAAATGATCTAATCGGGTCTCTGTTTGCCTTATCCTAGAAGTTTAATAGTGCATTTCACTCGTCATTTCATGCGCTTTGAGATGCCGCTAAGCACAATAAGCTATCTGGAATAGCAGCGACGTAAATTGAACAAATGTGATAGAATTACGCCGCATTCTTATATTAACCGTAATATAAAATGATCTAATCAGGTCTCTGTTTGCCTTATCCTAGAAGTTTAATAGTGCATTTTACTCGCCATTCCACGCGCTTTAAGATGCCGCCTAGCCCAGTACGCTACCTGAAATAGGAGCGACGTAAGTTGAACAAATGTGATAGAATTACGCTGAATTCTTATATTAACCGTAATATAAAATGATCTAATCGGGTCTCTGTTTGCCTTATCCTAGAAGTTTGATAGTGCATTTTACTCGCCATTTCATGCGCTTTGAGATGCCGCTTAGCCCAATACGCTATCTGAAATAGGAGCGACGTAAATTGAACAAATGTGATAGAATTTTGCTGAATGCTTAAATTAACCACAATATAAAATGATCTAATCGGGTCTCTGCTTGCCCTACCCTAGTAGTTTAATTGTGCATTTTACTCGCCATTTCATGCGCTTTGAGATGCCGCTTATCCCAATACGCTATCTGAAATAGGAGCGACGTAAATTGAACAAATGTGATAGAATTTTGCTGAATTCTTAAATTAACCATAATATAAAATGATCTAATCGGGTCTCTGTACGCCCTACCATAGAAATCTAATAGTGCATTTTACTCGCCATTTCATGCGCTTTGAGATGCCGCTTAGCCCAATACGCTATCTGAAATAGGAGCTACGTAAATTGAACAAATGTGATAGAATTTTGCTGAATTCTTAAATTAACCATAACATAAAATGATCTAATCGGGTCTCTGTTTGACCTACCCTAGACGTTTAATAGTGCATTTTCCTCGCCATTTCATGCGCTTTGAGATGCCGCTTAGCCCAATACGCTATCTGAAATAGGAGCGACGAAAGTTGAACAAAGGTGATAGAATTTCGCTGAATTATTTTATTAACCAGAATGTAAAATGATCTAATCTGGTCTCTGTTCGCCCTAGCCTAGAAGTTTAATAGTGCATTTTACTCGCCATTCCACGCGCTTCAAGATGCCGCCTAGCCCAGTACGCTATCTGAAATAGGAGCGACGTAAATTGAACAGATGTGATAAAATTTAGCTGACATCTTAAATTAACCATAATATAAAATGATCTAATCGGGTCTCTGTTTGCCCAACCCTAGAAGTTTAATAGTGCATTTTACTCGCCATTTCATGCGCCTTCAGATGCCTCTTAGCCCAATACTCTATCTGAAATAGGAGCGACGTAAATTGAACAAATGTGATAGAATTTCCCTGAAATCTTATATTAAACAAAATATAAAATGATCTACTCGGGTCACTGTTTGCCCTACCCTAGAAGTTTAATAGTGCATTTTACTCGCCATTTCATGCGCTTTGAGATGCCGCTTAGACCAATACGCTATCTGAAATAGGAGCGACGAAAGTTGAACAAATGTGATAGAATTTCGCTGAATTATTTTATTAACCAGAATGTAAAATGATCTAATCTGGTCTCTGTTCGCCCTAGCCTAGAAGTTTAATAGTGCATTTCACTCGTCATTTCATGCGCTTTGAGATGCCGCTAAGCACAATAAGCTATCTGGAATAGCAGCGACGTAAATTGAACAAATGTGATAGAATTACGCCGCATTCTTATATTAACCGTAATATAAAATGATCTAATCAGGTCTCTGTTTGCCTTATCCTAGAAGTTTAATAGTGCATTTTACTCGCCATTCCACGCGCTTTAAGATGCCGCCTAGCCCAGTACGCTACCTGAAATAGGAGCGACGTAAGTTGAACAAATGTGATAGAATTACGCTGAATTCTTATATTAACCGTAATATAAAATGATCTAATCGGGTCTCTGTTTGCCTTATCCTAGAAGTTTGATAGTGCATTTTACTCGCCATTTCATGCGCTTTGAGATGCCGCTTAGCCCAATACGCTATCTGAAATAGGAGCGACGTAAATTGAACAAATGTGATAGAATTTTGCTGAATTCTTAAATTAACCATAATATAAAATGATCTAATCGGGTCTCTGTACGCCCTACCATAGAAATCTAATAGTGCATTTTACTCGCCATTTCATGCGCTTTGAGATGCCGCTTAGCCCAATACGCTATCTGAAATAGGAGCTACGTAAATTGAACAAATGTGATAGAATTTTGCTGAATTCTTAAATTAACCATAACATAAAATGATCTAATCGGGTCTCTGTTTGACCTACCCTAGACGATTAATAGTGCATTTTCCTCGCCATTTCATGCGCTTTGAGATGCCGCTTAGCCCAATACGCTATCTGAAATAGGAGCGACGAAAGTTGAACAAAGGTGATAGAATTTCGCTGAATTATTTTATTAACCAGAATGTAAAATGATCTAATCTGGTCTCTGTTCGCCCTAGCCTAGAAGTTTAATAGTGCATTTTACTCGCCATCCCACGCGCTTCAAGATGCCGCCTAGCCCAGTACGCTATCTGAAATAGGAGCGACGTAAATTGAACAGATGTGATAAAATTTAGCTGACATCTTAAATTAACCATAATATAAAATGATCTAATCGGGTCTCTGTTTGCCCAACCCTAGAAGTTTAATAGTGCATTTTACTCGCCATTTCATGCGCCTTCAGATGCCTCTTAGCCCAATACTCTATCTGAAATAGGAGCGACGTAAATTGAACAAATGTGATAGAATTTCCCTGAAATCTTATATTAAACAAAATATAAAATGATCTACTCGGGTCACTGTTTGCCCTACCCTAGAAGTTTAATAGTGCATTTTACTCGCCATTTCATGCGCTTTGAGATGCCGCTTAGACCAATACGCTATCTGAAATAGGAGCGACGAAAGTTGAACAAAGGTGATAGAATTTCGCTGAATTATTTTATTAACCAGAATGTAAAATGATCTAATCTGGTCTCTGTTCGCCCTAGCCTAGAAGTTTAATAGTGCATTTCACTCGTCATTTCATGCGCTTTGAGATGCCGCTAAGCACAATAAGCTATCTGGAATAGCAGCGACGTAAATTGAACAAATGTGATAGAATTACGCCGCATTCTTATATTAACCGTAATATAAAATGATCTAATCAGGTCTCTGTTTGCCTTATCCTAGAAGTTTAATAGTGCATTTTACTCGCCATTCCACGCGCTTTAAGATGCCGCCTAGCCCAGTACGCTACCTGAAATAGGAGCGACGTAAGTTGAACAAATGTGATAGAATTACGCTGAATTCTTATATTAACCGTAATATAAAATGATCTAATCGGGTCTCTGTTTGCCTTATCCTAGAAGTTTGATAGTGCATTTTACTCGCCATTTCATGCGCTTTGAGATGCCGCTTAGCCCAATACGCTATCTGAAATAGGAGCGACGTAAATTGAACAAATGTGATAGAATTTTGCTGAATTCTTAAATTAACCATAATATAAAATGATCTAATCGGGTCTCTGTACGCCCTACCATAGAAATCTAATAGTGCATTTTACTCGCCATTTCATGCGCTTTGAGATGCCGCTTAGCCCAATACGCTATCTGAAATAGGAGCTACGTAAATTGAACAAATGTGATAGAATTTTGCTGAATTCTTAAATTAACCATAACATAAAATGATCTAATCGGGTCTCTGTTTGACCTACCCTAGACGATTAATAGTGCATTTTCCTCGCCATTTCATGCGCTTTGAGATGCCGCTTAGCCCAATACGCTATCTGAAATAGGAGCGACGAAAGTTGAACAAAGGTGATAGAATTTCGCTGAATTATTTTATTAACCAGAATGTAAAATGATCTAATCTGGTCTCTGTTCGCCCTAGCCTAGAAGTTTAATAGTGCATTTTACTCGCCATCCCACGCGCTTCAAGATGCCGCCTAGCCCAGTACGCTATCTGAAATAGGAGCGACGTAAATTGAACAGATGTGATAAAATTTAGCTGACATCTTAAATTAACCATAATATAAAATGATCTAATCGGGTCTCTGTTTGCCCAACCCTAGAAGTTTAATAGTGCATTTTACTCGCCATTTCATGCGCCTTCAGATGCCTCTTAGCCCAATACTCTATCTGAAATAGGAGCGACGTAAATTGAACAAATGTGATAGAATTTCCCTGAAATCTTATATTAAACAAAATATAAAATGATCTACTCGGGTCACTGTTTGCCCTACCCTAGAAGTTTAATAGTGCATTTTACTCGCCATTTCATGCGCTTTGAGATGCCGCTTAGACCAATACGCTATCTGAAATAGGAGCGACGAAAGTTGAACAAAGGTGATAGAATTTCGCTGAATTATTTTATTAACCAGAATGTAAAATGATCTAATCTGGTCTCTGTTCGCCCTAGCCTAGAAGTTTAATAGTGGATTTTACTCGGCATTCCACGCGCTTTAAGATGCCGCCTAGCCCAGTACGCTATCTGAAATAGGAGCGACCTAAATTGAACGAATGTGATAGAATTTCCCTGAAATCTTATATTAAACAAAATATAAAATGATCTAATCGGGTCTCTGATTGCCCTATCATAGAAGTTTAGTAGTGCATTCTACTCGCCATTCCACGCGCTTTAAGATGCCGGCTAGCCTAGTACGCTATCTGAAATAGGAGCGACGTAAATTGAACAAATGTGATAGAATTTTGCTGAATTCTTAAATTAACCATAATATAAAATGATCTAATCGGGTGTCTGTTTGCCCTACCCTAGAAGCTTAATATTGCATTTTACTCGCCATTTCATGCGCTTTGAGCTGCCGCTTAGCCCAATACGCTATCTGAAATAGGAGCGACGTAAGTTGAAAAAATGTGATAGAATTTCGCTGAATTCTTTTATGAACCATAATGTAAAATGATCTAATCGGGTCTCTGTTCTCCCTAGCCTAGAAGTTTAATAGTTCATTTTATTCTCCATTTCATGCGCTTTGAGATACCGCTTAGCACAATACGCTATCTGAAATAGGAGCGACGTAAATTGAACAAATGTGATAGAATTACGCTGAATTCTTATATTAAATGATCTAATCGGGTCTCTGATTGCCCTATCATAGAAGTTTAGTAGTGCATTTTACTCGCCATTCCACGCGCTTTAAGATGCCGCCTAGCCCAGTACGCTATCGGAAATAGGAGCGACGTAAATTGAACAAGTGTGATAGAATTTTGCTGAATTCTTAAATTAACCATAATATAAAATGATCTAATCGGGTCTCTGTTCGCCCTACCATAGAAGTCTAATAGTGCATTTCACTCGCCATTTCACGCGTTTTAAGATGCCGCCGAGCCCAGTACGCTATCTGAAGTAGGAGCGACGTAAATTGAACGAATGTGATAGAATTTTGCTGAATTCTTAAATTAACCGTAATATAAAATGATCTAATCGGGTCTCTGTTTGCCCTAGCCTAGAAGTTTACGAGTGCATTTTATTCGCCATTTCATGCGCATTGAGATGCCGCTTAGCCGAATACGCTATCTGAATTAGGAGCGACGTAAATTGAACAAATGTGATACAAATTCCCTGAAATCTGATATTAAACAAAATATAAAATGATCTAATCGGGTCTCTGATTGCTCTATCATAGAAGTTTAGTAGTGCACCTTACTCCCCATTCCACGCGCTTCAAGATGCCGCCTAGCCCAGTACGCTATCTGAAATAGGAGCGACGTAAATTGAACAAATGTGATAGAATTATGCTGAATTCTTATATTAACCGTAATATAAAATGATCTAATCGGGTCTCTGTTTGCCTTATCCTAGAAGTTTGATAGTGCATTTTACTCGCCATTTCATGCGCTTTGAGATGCCGCATAGCCCAGTTCGCTATCTGAAATATGAGCGACGTAAATTGAACAAATGTGATAGAATTTCGCTGAATTCTTATATTAACCAAAATATAAAATGATCTAATCGGGTCTCTGTTTGCCTTATCCTAGAAGTTTAATAGTGCATTTCACTCGTCATTTCATGCGCTTTGAGATGCCGCTAAGCACAATAAGCTATCTGGAATAGCAGCGACGTAAATTGAACAATTGTGATAGAATTACGCCGCATTCTTATATTAACCGTAATATAAAATGATCTAATCAGGTCTCTGTTTGCCTTATCCTAGAAGTTTAATAGTGCATTTTACTCGCCATTCCACGCGCTTTAAGATGCCGCCTAGCCCAGTACGCTACCTGAAATAGGAGCGACGTAAGTTGAACAAATGTGATAGAATTACGCTGAATTCTTATATTAACCGTAATATAAAATGATCTAATCGGGTCTCTGTTTGCCTTATCCTAGAAGTTTGATAGTGCATTTTACTCGCCATTTCATGCGCTTTGAGATGCCGCCTAGCCCAGTACGCTATCTGAAATTGAACAAGAGTGATCGAATTTTGCTGAATTCTTAAATTAACCATAATATAAAATGATCTAATCGGGTCTCTGTTCGCCCTACCATAGAAGTTTAGTAGTGCATTTTACTCGCCATTCCACGCGCTTTAAGATGCCGCCTAGCGCAGTACGCTATCTGAAATAGGAGCGACGTAAGTTGAACAAATGTGATAGAATTACGCTGAATTCTTATATTAACCGTAATATAAAATGATCTAATCGGGTCCCTGTTTGCCTTATCCTAGAAGTTTAATAGTGAATTTCACTCGCCATTCCACGCGCTTTAAGATGCCGCCGAGCCCAGTACGCTATCTAAATTAGGAGCGACGTAAGTTGAACAAATGTGATAGAATTTCGCTCAATTCTTAAATTAACCATTATATAAAATGATCTAATCGGGTCTCTGTTTGCCCTACCCTAGAACTTTAATAGTGCATTTTATTCGCCGTTTCATACGCTTTGAGATGCCGCTTTGCCCAATACGCTATCTGAAATAGGAGCGACGTAAATTAAACAAATGTGATAGAATTTCACTGAATCCTTATATTAACCAAAATATGAAATGATCTAATCGGGTCTCTGATTGCCCTAGCATAGAAGTTTAATAGTGCATTTTACTCGCCATTCCGCGCGCTTTAAGATGCCGCATAGCCCAGTTCGCTATCTGAAATATGAACGACGTAAATTGAACAAATGTGATAGAATTTCGCTGAATTCTTATATTAACCAAAATATAAAATGATCTAATCGGGTCTCTGTTTGCCTTATCCTAGAAGTTTAATAGTGCATTTCACTCGTCATTTCATGCGCTTTGAGATGCCGCTAAGCACAATAAGCTATCTGGAATAGCAGCGACGTAAATTGAACAAATGTGATAGAATTACGCCGCATTCTTATATTAACCGTAATATAAAATGATCTAATCAGGTCTCTGTTTGCCTTATCCTAGAAGTTTAATAGTGCATTTTACTCGCCATTCCACGCGCTTTAAGATGCCGCCTAGCCCAGTACGCTACCTGAAATAGGAGCGACGTAAGTTGAACAAATGTGATAGAATTACGCTGAATTCTTATATTAACCGTAATATAAAATGATCTAATCGGGTCTCTGTTTGCCTTATCCTAGAAGTTTGATAGTGCATTTTACTCGCCATTTCATGCGCTTTCAGATGCCGCTTAGCCCAATACGCTATCTGAAATAGGAGCGACGTAAATTGAACAAATGTGATAGAATTTTGCTGAATTCTTAAATTAACCATAATATAAAATGATCTAATCGGGTCTCTGTACGCCCTACCATAGAAATCTAATAGTGCATTTTACTCGCCATTTCATGCGCTTTGAGATGCCGCTTAGCCCAATACGCTATCTGAAATAGGAGCTACGTAAATTGAACAAATGTGATAGAATTTTGCTGAATTCTTAAATTAACCATAACATAAAATGATCTAATCGGGTCTCTGTTTGACCTACCCTAGACGTTTAATAGTGCATTTTCCTCGCCATTTCATGCGCTTTGAGATGCCGCTTAGCCCAATACGCTATCTGAAATAGGAGCGACGAAAGTTGAACAAAGGTGATAGAATTTCGCTGAATTATTTTATTAACCAGAATGTAAAATGATCTAATCTGGTCTCTGTTCGCCCTAGCCTAGAAGTTTAATAGTGCATTTTACTCGCCATCCCACGCGCTTCAAGATGCCGCCTAGCCCAGTACGCTATCTGAAATAGGAGCGACGTAAATTGAACAGATGTGATAAAATTTAGCTGACATCTTAAATTAACCATAATATAAAATGATCTAATCGGGTCACTGTTTGCCCTACCCTAGAAGTTTAATAGTGCATTTTACTCGCCATTTCATGCGCTTTGAGATGCCGCTTAGACCAATACGCTATCTGAAATAGGAGCGACGAAAGTTGAACAAAGGTGATAGAATTTCGCTGAATTATTTTATTAACCAGAATGTAAAATGATCTAATCTGGTCTCTGTTCGCCCTAGCCTAGAAGTTTAATAGTGGATTTTACTCGGCATTCCACGCGCTTTAAGATGCCGCCTAGCCCAGTACGCTATCTGAAATAGGAGCGACCTAAATTGAACGAATGTGATAGAATTTTGCAGAATTCTTAAATTAACCATAATATAAAATGATCTAATCGGGTGTCTGTTTGCCCTACCCTAGAAGTTTAATAGTGCATTTTAGTCGCCATTTCATGCGCTTTGAGATGCCGCTTCGCCCAATACGCTATCTGAAATAGGAGCGACGTAAGTTGAAAGAATGTGATAGAATTTCGCTGAATTCTTTTATGAACCATAATGTAAAATGATCTAATCGGGTCTCTGTTCTCCCTAGCCTAGAAGTTTAATAGTGCATTTTATTCTCCATTTCATGCGCTTTGAGATACCGCTTAGCACAATACGCTATCTGAAATAGGAGCGACGTAAATTGAACAAATGTGATAGAATTACGCTGAATTCTTATATTAAATGATCTAATCGGGTCTCTGATTGCCCTATCATAGAAGTTTAGTAGTGCATTTTACTCGCCATTCCACGCGCTTTAAGATGCCGCCTAGCCCAGTACGCTATCGGAAATAGGAGCGACGTAAATTGAACAAGTGTGATAGAATTTTGCTGAATTCTTAAATTAACCATAATATAAAATGATCTAATCGGGTCTCTGTTCGCCCTACCATAGAAGTCTAATAGTGCATTTCACTCGCCATTTCACGCGTTTTAAGATGCCGCCGAGCCCAGTACGCTATCTGAAGTAGGAGCGACGTAAATTGAACGAATGTGATAGAATTTTGCTGAATTCTTAAATTAACCGTAATATAAAATGATCTAATCGGGTCTCTGTTTGCCCTAGCCTAGTAGTTTACGAGTGCATTTTATTCGCCATTTCATGCGCATTGAGATGCCGCTTAGCCGAATACGCTATCTGAATTAGGAGCGACGTAAATTGAACAAATGTGATACAAATTCCCTGAAATCTGATATTAAACAAAATATAAAATGATCTAATCGGGTCTCTGATTGCTCTATCATAGAAGTTTAGTAGTGCACCTTACTCCCCATTCCACGCGCTTCAAGATGCCGCCTAGCCCAGTACGCTATCTGAAATAGGAGCGACGTAAATTGAACAAATGTGATAGAATTACGCTGAATTCTTATATTAACCGTAATATAAAATGATCTAATCGGGTCTCTGTTTGCCTTATCCTAGAAGTTTGATAGTGCATTTTACTCGCCATTTCATGCGCTTTGAGATGCCGCATAGCCCAGTTCGCTATCTGAAATATGAGCGACGTAAATTGAACAAATGTGATAGAATTTCGCTGAATTCTTATATTAACCAAAATATAAAATGATCTAATCGGGTCTCTGTTTGCCTTATCCTAGAAGTTTAATAGTGCATTTCACTCGTCATTTCATGCGTTTTGAGATGCCGCTAAGCGCAATAAGCTATCTGGAATAGCTGCGACGTAAATTGAACAATTGTGATAGAATTACGCCGCATTCTTATATTAACCGTAATATAAAATGATCTAATCAGGTCTCTGTTTGCCTTATCCTAGAAGTTTAATAGTGCATTTTACTCGCCATTCCACGCGCTTTAAGATGCCGCCTAGCCCAGTACGCTACCTGAAATAGGAGCGACGTAAGTTGAACAAATGTGATAGAATTACGCTGAATTCTTATATTAACCGTAATATAAAATGATCTAATCGGGTCTCTGTTTGCCTTATCCTAGAAGTTTGATAGTGCATTTTACTCGCCATTTCATGCGCTTTGAGATGCCGCCTAGCCCAGTACGCTATCTGAAATACGAGCGACGTAAATTGAACAAGAGTGATCGAATTTTGCTGAATTCTTAAATTAACCATAATATAAAATGATCTAATCGGGTCTCTGTTCGCCCTACCATAGAAGTTTAGTAGTGCACTTTACTCGCCATCCCACGCGCTTCAAGATGCCGCCTAGCCCAGTACTCTATCTGAAATAGGAGCGACGTAAATTGAACAGATGTGATAAAATTTAGCTGACATCTTAAATTAACCATAATATAAAATGATCTAATCGGGTCTCTGTTTGCCCAACCCTAGAAGTTTAATAGTGCATTTTACTCGCCATTTCATGCGCCTTCAGATGCCTCTTAGCACAATACTCTATCTGAAATAGGAGCGACGTAAATTGAACAAATGTGATAGAATTTCCCTGAAATTTAATATTAAACAAAATATAAAATGATCTAAACGGGACTCTGATTGCCCTATCATAGAAGTTTAGTAGTGCATTTTACTCGCCATTCCACGCGCTTTAAGATGCCGCCTAGCGCAGTACGCTATCTGAAATAGGAGCGACGTAAGTTGAACAAATGTGATAGAATTACGCTGAATTCTTATATTAACCGTAATATAAAATGATCTAATCGGGTCCCTGTTTGCCTTATCCTAGAAGTTTAATAGTGAATTTCACTCGCCATTCCACGCGCTTTAAGATGCCGCCGAGCCCAGTACGCTATCTAAATTAGGAGCGACGTAAGTTGAACAAATGTGATAGAATTTCGCTCAATTCTTAAATTAACCATTATATAAAATGATCTAATCGGGTCTCTGTTTGCCCTACCCTAGAACTTTAATAGTGCATTTTATTCGCCGTTTCATACGCTTTGAGATGCCGCTTTGCGCAATACGCTATCTGAAATAGGAGCGACGTAAATTAAACAAATGTGATAGAATTTCGCTGAATCCTTATATTAACCAAAATATGAAATGATCTAATCGGGTCTCTGATTGCCCTAGCATAGAAGTTTAATAGTGCATTTTACTCGCCATTCCGCGCGCTTTAAGATGCCGCATAGCCCAGTTCGCTATCTGAAATATGAACGACGTAAATTGAACAAATGTGATAGAATTTCGCTGAATTCTTATATTAACCAAAATATAAAATGATCTAATCGGGTCTCTGTTTGCCTTATCCTAGAAGTTTAATAGTGCATTTCACTCGACATTTCATGCGCTTTGAGATGCCGCTAAGCACAATAAGCTATCTGGAATAGCAGCGACGTAAATTGAACAAATGTGATAGAATTACGCCGCATTCTTATATTAACCGTAATATAAAATGATCTAATCAGGTCTCTGTTTGCCTTATCCTAGAAGTTTAATAGTGCATTTTACTCGCCATTCCACGCGCTTTGAGATGCCGCTTAGCACAATACGCTATCTGAAATAGGAGCGACGTAAATTGAACAAATGTGATAGAATTTTGCTGAATGCTTAAATTAACCACAATATAAAATGATCTAATCGGGTCTCTGTTTGCCCTACCCTAGTAGTTTAATTGTGCATTTTACTCACCATTTCATGCGCTTTGAGATGCCGCTTATCCCAATACGCTATCTGAAATAGGAGCGACGTAAATTGAACAAATGTGATAGAATTTTGCTGAATTCTTAAATTAACCATAATATAAAATGATCTAATCGGGTCTCTGTACGCCCTACCATAGAAATCTAATAGTGCATTTTACTCGCCATTTCATGCGCTTTGAGATGCCGCTTAGCCCAATACGCTATCTGAAATAGGAGCTACGTAAATTGAACAAATGTGATAGAATTTTGCTGAATTCTTAAATTAACCATAACATAAAATGATCTAATCGGGTCTCTGTTTGACCTACCCTAGACGTTTAATAGTGCATTTTCCTCGCCATTTCATGCGCTTTGAGATGCCGCTTAGCCCAATACGCTATCTGAAATAGGAGCGACGAAAGTTGAACAAAGGTGATAGAATTTCGCTGAATTATTTTATTAACCAGAATGTAAAATGATCTAATCTGGTCTCTGTTCGCCCTAGCCTAGAAGTTTAATAGTGGATTTTACTCGGCATTCCACGCGCTTTAAGATGCCGCCTAGCCCAGTACGCTATCTGAAATAGGAGCGACCTAAATTGAACGAATGTGATAGAATTTTGCAGAATTCTTAAATTAACCATAATATAAAATGATCTACTCGGGTCTCTGCTTGCCCTACCCTAGAAGTTTAATAGTGCATTTTAGTCGCCATTTCATGCGCTTTGAGATGCCGCTTCGCCCAATACGCTATCTGAAATAGGAGCGACGTAAATTAATCAAATGTGATAGAATTTCCCTGAAATCTTATATTAAACAAAATATAAAATGATCTAATCGGGTCTCTGATTGCCGTATCATAGAAGTTTAACAGTGCATCTTACTCGCCATTCCACGCGCTTTAAGATGCCGCCTAGCCCAGTACGCTATCTAAATTAGGAGCGACGTAAGTTAAACAAATGTGATAGAATTACGCTGAATTCTTATATTAACCGTAATATAAAATGATCTAATCGGGTCTCTGTTTGCCTTATCCTAGAAGTTTAGTATTGCATTTTACTCGCCATTTCATGCGCTTTGAGATGCCGCTTAGCCCAATACGCTATCTGAAATAGGAGCGACGTAAATTGAACAAATGTGATAGAATTTCCCTGAAATCTTATATTAAACAAAATATAAAATGATCTAATCGGGTCTCTGATTGCCCTATCATAGAAGTTTAGTAGTGCATTCTACTCGCCATTCCACGCGCTTTAAGATGCCGGCTAGCCTAGTACGCTATCTGAAATAGGAGCGACGTAAATTGAACAAATGTGATAGAATTTTGCAGAATTCTTAAATTAACCATAATATAAAATGATCTAATCGGGTGTCTGTTTGCCCTACCCTAGAAGTTTAATAGTGCATTTTAGTCGCCATTTCATGCGCTTTGAGATGCCGCTTCGCCCAATACGCTATCTGAAATAGGAGCGACGTAAGTTGAAAGAATGTGATAGAATTTCGCTGAATTCTTTTATGAACCATAATGTAAAATGATCTAATCGGGTCTCTGTTCTCCCTAGCCTAGAAGTTTAATAGTGCATTTTATTCTCCATTTCATGCGCTTTGAGATACCGCTTAGCACAATACGCTATCTGAAATAGGAGCGACGTAAATTGAACAAATGTGATAGAATTACGCTGAATTCTTATATTAAATGATCTAATCGGGTCTCTGATTGCCCTATCATAGAAGTTTAGTAGTGCATTTTACTCGCCATTCCACGCGCTTTAAGATGCCGCCTAGCCCAGTACGCTATCGGAAATAGGAGCGACGTAAATTGAACAAGTGTGATAGAATTTTGCTGAATTCTTAAATTAACCATAATATAAAATGATCTAATCGGGTCTCTGTTCGCCCTACCATAGAAGTCTAATAGTGCATTTCACTCGCCATTTCACGCGTTTTAAGATGCCGCCGAGCCCAGTACGCTATCTGAAGTAGGAGCGACGTAAATTGAACGAATGTGATAGAATTTTGCTGAATTCTTAAATTAACCGTAATATAAAATGATCTAATCGGGTCTCTGTTTGCCCTAGCCTAGTAGTTTACGAGTGCATTTTATTCGCCATTTCATGCGCATTGAGATGCCGCTTAGCCGAATACGCTATCTGAATTAGGAGCGACGTAAATTGAACAAATGTGATACAAATTCCCTGAAATCTGATATTAAACAAAATATAAAATGATCTAATCGGGTCTCTGATTGCTCTATCATAGAAGTTTAGTAGTGCACCTTACTCCCCATTCCACGCGCTTCAAGATGCCGCCTAGCCCAGTACGCTATCTGAAATACGAGCGACGTAAATTGAACAAGAGTGATCGAATTTTGCTGAATTCTTAAATTAACCATAATATAAAATGATCTAATCGGGTCTCTGTTCGCCCTACCATAGAAGTTTAGTAGTGCACTTTACTCGCCATCCCACGCGCTTCAAGATGCCGCCTAGCCCAGTACTCTATCTGAAATAGGAGCGACGTAAATTGAACAGATGTGATAAAATTTAGCTGACATCTTAAATTAACCATAATATAAAATGATCTAATCGGGTCTCTGTTTGCCCAACCCTAGAAGTTTAATAGTGCATTTTACTCGCCATTTCATGCGCCTTCAGATGCCTCTTAGCACAATACTCTATCTGAAATAGGAGCGACGTAAATTGAACAAATGTGATAGAATTTCCCTGAAATTTAATATTAAACAAAATATAAAATGATCTAAACGGGACTCTGATTGCCCTATCATAGAAGTTTAGTAGTGCATTTTACTCGCCATTCCACGCGCTTTAAGATGCCGCCTAGCGCAGTACGCTATCTGAAATAGGAGCGACGTAAGTTGAACAAATGTGATAGAATTACGCTGAATTCTTATATTAACCGTAATATAAAATGATCTAATCGGGTCCCTGTTTGCCTTATCCTAGAAGTTTAATAGTGAATTTCACTCGCCATTCCACGCGCTTTAAGATGCCGCCGAGCCCAGTACGCTATCTAAATTAGGAGCGACGTAAGTTGAACAAATGTGATAGAATTTCGCTCAATTCTTAAATTAACCATTATATAAAATGATCTAATCGGGTCTCTGTTTGCCCTACCCTAGAACTTTAATAGTGCATTTTATTCGCCGTTTCATACGCTTTGAGATGCCGCTTTGCGCAATACGCTATCTGAAATAGGAGCGACGTAAATTAAACAAATGTGATAGAATTTCGCTGAATCCTTATATTAACCAAAATATGAAATGATCTAATCGGGTCTCTGATTGCCCTAGCATAGAAGTTTAATAGTGCATTTTACTCGCCATTCCGCGCGCTTTAAGATGCCGCATAGCCCAGTTCGCTATCTGAAATATGAACGACGTAAATTGAACAAATGTGATAGAATTTCGCTGAATTCTTATATTAACCAAAATATAAAATGATCTAATCGGGTCTCTGTTTGCCTTATCCTAGAAGTTTAATAGTGCATTTCACTCGACATTTCATGCGCTTTGAGATGCCGCTAAGCACAATAAGCTATCTGGAATAGCAGCGACGTAAATTGAACAAATGTGATAGAATTACGCCGCATTCTTATATTAACCGTAATATAAAATGATCTAATCAGGTCTCTGTTTGCCTTATCCTAGAAGTTTAATAGTGCATTTTACTCGCCATTCCACGCGCTTGAGATGCCGCTTAGCCCAATACGCTATCTGAAATAGGAGCGACGTAAATTGAACAAATGTGATAGAATTTTGCTGAATGCTTAAATTAACCACAATATAAAATGATCTAATCGGGTCTCTGTTTGCCCTACCCTAGTAGTTTAATTGTGCATTTTACTCACCATTTCATGCGCTTTGAGATGCCGCTTATCCCAATACGCTATCTGAAATAGGAGCGACGTAAATTGAACAAATGTGATAGAATTTTGCTGAATTCTTAAATTAACCATAATATAAATGAATCTAATCGGGTCTCTGTACGCCCTACCATAGTAATCTAATAGTGCATTTTACTCGCCATTTCATGCGCTTTGAGATGCCGCTTAGCCCAATACGCTATCTGAAATAGGAGCTACGTAAATTGAAACAAATGTGATAGAATTTTTGCTGAATTCTTAAATTAACCATAACATAAAATGATCTAATCGGGTCTCTGTTTGACCTACCCTAGACGTTTAATAGTGCATTTTCCTCGCCATTTCATGCGCTTTGAGATGCCGCTTAGCCCAATACGCCTATCTGAAATAGGAGCGACGAAAGTTGAACAAAGGTGATAGAATTTCGCTGAATTATTTTATTAACCAGAATGTAAAATGATCTAATCTGGTCTCTGTTCGCCCTAGCCTAGAAGTTTAATAGTGGATTTTACTCGGCATTCCACGCGCTTTAAGATGCCGCCTAGCCCAGTACGCTATCTGAAATAGGAGCGACCTAAATTGAACGAATGTGATAGAATTTTGCAGAATTCTTAAATTAACCATAATATAAAATGATCTACTCGGGTCTCTGCTTGCCCTACCCTAGAAGTTTAATAGTGCATTTTAGTCGCCATTTCATGCGCTTTGAGATGCCGCTTCGCCCAATACGCTATCTGAAATAGGAGCGACGTAAATTAATCAAATGTGATAGAATTTCCCTGAAATCTTATATTAAACAAAATATAAAATGATCTAATCGGGTCTCTGATTGCCGTATCATAGAAGTTTAACAGTGCATCTTACTCGCCATTCCACGCGCTTTAAGATGCCGCCTAGCCCAGTACGCTATCTAAATTAGGAGCGACGTAAGTTAAACAAATGTGATAGAATTACGCTGAATTCTTATATTAACCGTAATATAAAATGATCTAATCGGGTCTCTGTTTGCCTTATCCTAGAAGTTTAGTATTGCATTTTACTCGCCATTTCATGCGCTTTGAGATGCCGCTTAGCCCAATACGCTATCTGAAATAGGAGCGACGTAAATTGAACAAATGTGATAGAATTTCCCTGAAATCTTATATTAAACAAAATATAAAATGATCTAATCGGGTCTCTGATTGCCCTATCATAGAAGTTTAGTAGTGCATTCTACTCGCCATTCCACGCGCTTTAAGATGCCGGCTAGCCTAGTACGCTATCTGAAATAGGAGCGACGTAAATTGAACAAATGTGATAGAATTTTGCTGAATTCTTAAATTAACCATAATATAAAATGATCTAATCGGGTGTCTGTTTGCCCTACCCTAGAAGCTTAATATTGCATTTTACTCGCCATTTCATGCGCTTTGAGCTGCCGCTTAGCCCAATACGCTATCTGAAATAGGAGCGACGTAAGTTGAAAGAATGTGATAGAATTTCGCTGAATTCTTTTATGAACCATAATGTAAAATGATCTAATCGGGTCTCTGTTCTCCCTAGCCTAGAAGTTTAATAGTGCATTTTATTCTCCATTTCATGCGCTTTGAGATACCGCTTAGCACAATACGCTATCTGAAATAGGAGCGACGTAAATTGAACAAATGTGATAGAATTACGCTGAATTCTTATATTAAATGATCTAATCGGGTCTCTGATTGCCCTATCATAGAAGTTTGGTAGTGCATTTTACTCGCCATTCCACGCGCTTTAAGATGCCGCCTAGCCCAGTACGCTATCGGAAATAGGAGCGACGTAAATTGAACAAGTGTGATAGAATTTTGCTGAATTCTTAAATTAACCATAATATAAAATGATCTAATCGGGTCTCTGTTCGCCCTACCATAGAAGTCTAATAGTGCATTTCACTCGCCATTTCACGCATTTTAAGATGCCGCCGAGCCCAGTACGCTATCTGAAGTAGGAGCGACGTAAATTGAACGAATGTGATAGAATTTTGCTGAATTCTTAAATTAACCGTAATATAAAATGATCTAATCGGGTCTCTGTTTGCCCTAGCCTAGTAGTTTACGAGTGCATTTTATTCGCCATTTCATGCGCATTGAGATGCCGCTTAGCCGAATACGCTATCTGAATTAGGAGCGACGTAAATTGAACAAATGTGATACAAATTCCCTGAAATCTGATATTAAACAAAATATAAAATGATCTAATCGGGTCTCTGATTGCTCTATCATAGAAGTTTAGTAGTGCACCTTACTCCCCATTCCACGCGCTTCAAGATGCCGCCTAGCCCAGTACGCTATCTGAAATAGGAGCGACGTAAATTGAACAAATGTGATAGAATTACGCTGAATTCTTATATTAACCGTAATATAAAATGATCTAATCGGGTCTCTGTTTGCCTTATCCTAGAAGTTTGATAGTGCATTTTACTCGCCATTTCATGCGCTTTGAGATGCCGCATAGCCCAGTTCGCTATCTGAAATATGAGCGACGTAAATTGAACAAATGTGATAGAATTTCGCTGAATTCTTATATTAACCAAAATATAAAATGATCTAATCGGGTCTCTGTTTGCCTTATCCTAGAAGTTTAATAGTGCATTTCACTCGTCATTTCATGCGTTTTGAGATGCCGCTAAGCGCAATAAGCTATCTGGAATAGCTGCGACGTAAATTGAACAATTGTGATAGAATTACGCCGCATTCTTATATTAACCGTAATATAAAATGATCTAATCAGGTCTCTGTTTGCCTTATCCTAGAAGTTTAATAGTGCATTTTACTCGCCATTCCACGCGCTTTAAGATGCCGCCTAGCCCAGTACGCTACCTGAAATAGGAGCGACGTAAGTTGAACAAATGTGATAGAATTACGCTGAATTCTTATATTAACCGTAATATAAAATGATCTAATCGGGTCTCTGTTTGCCTTATCCTAGAAGTTTAATAGTGCATTTTACTCGCCATTTCATGCGCTTTGAGATGCCGCCTAGCCCAGTACGCTATCTGAAATACGAGCGACGTAAATTGAACAAGAGTGATCGAATTTTGCTGAATTCTTAAATTAACCATAATATAAAATGATCTAATCGGGTCTCTGTTCGCCCTACCATAGAAGTTTAGTAGTGCACTTTACTCGCCATCCCACGCGCTTCAAGATGCCGCCTAGCCCAGTACTCTATCTGAAATAGGAGCGACGTAAATTGAACAGATGTGATAAAATTTAGCTGACATCTTAAATTAACCATAATATAAAATGATCTAATCGGGTCTCTGTTTGCCCAACCCTAGAAGTTTAATAGTGCATTTTACTCGCCATTTCATGCGCCTTCAGATGCCTCTTAGCACAATACTCTATCTGAAATAGGAGCGACGTAAATTGAACAAATGTGATAGAATTTCCCTGAAATCTTATATTAAACAAAATATAAAATGATCTAAACGGGACTCTGATTGCCCTATCATAGAAGTTTAGTAGTGCATTTTACTCGCCATTCCACGCGCTTTAAGATGCCGCCTAGCGCAGTACGCTATCTGAAATAGGAGCGACGTAAGTTGAACAAATGTGATAGAATTACGCTGAATTCTTATATTAACCGTAATATAAAATGATCTAATCGGGTCCCTGTTTGCCTTATCCTAGAAGTTTAATAGTGAATTTCACTCGCCATTCCACGCGCTTTAAGATGCCGCCGAGCCCAGTACGCTATCTAAATTAGGAGCGACGTAAGTTGAACAAATGTGATAGAATTTCGCTCAATTCTTAAATTAACCATTATATAAAATGATCTAATCGGGTCTCTGTTTGCCCTACCCTAGAACTTTAATAGTGCATTTTATTCGCCGTTTCATACGCTTTGAGATGCCGCTTTGCGCAATACGCTATCTGAAATAGGAGCGACGTAAATTAAACAAATGTGATAGAATTTCACTGAATCCTTATATTAACCAAAATATGAAATGATCTAATCGGGTCTCTGATTGCCCTAGCATAGAAGTTTAATAGTGCATTTTACTCGCCATTCCGCGCGCTTTAAGATGCCGCATAGCCCAGTTCGCTATCTGAAATATGAACGACGTAAATTGAACAAATGTGATAGAATTTCGCTGAATTCTTATATTAACCAAAATATAAAATGATCTAATCGGGTCTCTGTTTGCCTTATCCTAGAAGTTTAATAGTGCATTTCACTCGACATTTCATGCGCTTTGAGATGCCGCTAAGCACAATAAGCTATCTGGAATAGCAGCGACGTAATTGAACAAATGTGATAGAATTACGCCGCATTCTTATATTAACCGTAATATAAAATGATCTAATCAGGTCTCTGTTTGCCTTATCCTAGAAGTTTAATAGTGCATTTTACTCGCCATTCCACGCGCTTTAAGATGCCGCCTAGCCCAGTACGCTACCTGAAATAGGAGCGACGTAAGTTGAACAAATGTGATAGAATTACGCTGAATTCTTATATTAACCGTAATATAAAATGATCTAATCGGGTCTCTGTTTGCCTTATCCTAGAAGTTTGATAGTGCATTTTCCTCGCCATTTCATGCGCTTTGAGATGCCGCTTAGCCCAATACGCTATCTGAAATAGGAGCGACGTAAATTGAACAAATGTGATAGAATTTTGCTGAATGCTTAAATTAACCACAATATAAAATGATCTAATCGGGTCTCTGTTTGCCCTACCCTAGTAGTTTAATTGTGCATTTTACTCACCATTTCATGCGCTTTGAGATGCCGCTTATCCCAATACGCTATCTGAAATAGGAGCGACGTAAATTGAACAAATGTGATAGAATTTTGCTGAATTCTTAAATTAACCATAATATAAATGATCTAATCGGGTCTCTGTACGCCCTACCATAGAAATCTAATAGTGCATTTTACTCGCCATTTCATGCGCTTTGAGATGCCGCTTAGCCCAATACGCTATCTGAAATAGGAGCTACGTAAATTGAACAAATGTGATAGAATTTTGCTGAATTCTTAATTAACCATAACATAAAATGATCTAATCGGGTCTCTGTTTGACCTACCCTAGACGTTTAATAGTGCATTTTCCTCGCCATTTCATGCGCTTTGAGATGCCGCTTAGCCCAATACGCTATCTGAAATAGGAGCGACGAAAGTTGAACAAAGGTGATAGAATTTCGCTGAATTATTTTATTAACCAGAATGTAAAATGATCTAATCTGGTCTCTGTTCGCCCTAGCCTAGAAGTTTAATAGTGCATTTTACTCGCCATCCCACGCGCTTCAAGATGCCGCCTAGCCCAGTACGCTATCTGAAATAGGAGCGACGTAAATTGAACAGATGTGATAAAATTTAGCTGACATCTTAAATTAACCATAATATAAATGATCTAATCGGGTCTCTGTTTGCCCAACCCTAGAAGTTTAATAGTGCATTTTACTCGCCATTTCATGCGCCTTCAGATGCCTCTTAGCCCAATACTCTATCTGAAATAGGAGCGACGTAAATTGAACAAATGTGATAGAATTTCCCTGAAATCATATATTAAACAAAATATAAAAGATCTACTCGGGTCACTGTTTGCCCTACCCTAGAAGTTTAATAGTGCATTTTACTCGCCATTTCATGCGCTTTGAGATGCCGCTTAGCCCAATACGCTATCTGAAATAGGAGCGACGAAAGTTGAACAAAGGTGATAGAATTTCGCTGAATTATTTTATTAACCAGAATGTAAAATGATCTAATCTGGTCTCTGTTCGCCCTAGCCTAGAAGTTTAATAGTGGATTTTACTCGGCATTCCACGCGCTTTAAGATGCCGCCTAGCCCAGTACGCTATCTGAAATAGGAGCGACCTAAATTGAACGAATGTGATAGAATTTTGCAGAATTCTTAAATTAACCATAATATAAAATGATCTACTCGGGTCTCTGCTTGCCCTACCCTAGAAGTTTAATAGTGCATTTTAGTCGCCATTTCATGCGCTTTGAGATGCCGCTTCGCCCAATACGCTATCTGAAATAGGAGCGACGTAAATTAATCACATGTGATAGAATTTCCCTGAAATCTTATATTAAACAAAATATAAAATGATCTAATCGGGTCTCTGATTGCCGTATCATAGAAGTTTAACAGTGCATCTTACTCGCCATTCCACGCGCTTTAAGATGCCGCCTAGCCCAGTACGCTATCTAAATTAGGAGCGACGTAAGTTAAACAAATGTGATAGAATTACGCTGAATTCTTATATTAACCGTAATATAAAATGATCTAATCGGATCTCTGTTTGCCTTATCCTAGAAGTTTAGTATTGCATTTTACTCGCCATTTCATGCGCTTTGAGATGCCGCTTAGCCCAATACGCTATCTGAAATAGGAGCGACGTAAATTGAACAAATGTGATAGAATTTCCCTGAAATCTTATATTAAACAAAATATAAAATGATCTAATCGGGTCTCTGATTGCCCCCTATCATAGAAGTTTAGTAGTGCACTCTACTCGCCATTCCACGCGCTTTAAGATGCCGGCTAGCCTAGTACGCTATCTGAAATAGGAGCGACGTAAATTGAACAAATGTGATAGAATTTTGCTGAATTCTTAAATTAACCATAATATAAAATGATCTAATCGGGTGTCTGTTTGCCCTACCCTAGAAGCTTAATATTGCATTGTACTCGCCATTTCATTCGCTTTGAGCTGCCGCTTAGCCCAATACGCTATCTGAAATAGGAGCGACGTAAGTTGAAAAAATGTGATAGAATTTCGCTGAATTCTTTTATGAACCATAATGTAAAATGATCTAATCGGGTCTCTGTTCTCCCTAGCCTAGAAGTTTAATAGTGCATTTTATTCTACATTTCATGCGCTTTGAGATACCGCTTAGCACAATTACGCTATCTGAAATAGGAGCGACGTAAATTGAACAAATGTGATAGAATTACGCTGAATTCTTATATTAAATGATCTAATCGGGTCTCTGATTGCCCTATCATAGAAGTTTAGTAGTGCATTTTACTCGCCATTCCACGCGCTTTAAGATGCCGCCTAGCGCAGTACGCTATCGGAAATAGGAGCGACGTAAATTGAACAAATGTGATAGAATTTCCCTGAGTTCTTATATTAACATTAATGTAAATTGATCTAATCGGGTCTCCGTTCGCCCTATCCTAGAAGTTTAATAGTGCATTTCACTCGTCATTTCATGCGCTTTGAGATGCCGCTTAGTCCAATAAGCTATCTGAAATAGGAGTGACATAAATTGAACAAATGTGATAGAATTACGCTGAATTCTTATATTAACCGTAATATAAAATGATCTAATCGGGTCTCTGTTTGCCTTATCCTAGAAGTTTGATAGTGCATTTTACTCGCCATTTCATGCGCTTTGAGATGCCGCATAGCCCAGTCGCTATCTGAAATATGAGCGACGTAAATTGAACAAATGTGATAGAATTTCGCTGAATTCTTATATTAACCAAAATATAAAATGATCTAATCGGGTCTCTGATTGCCGTATCATAGAAGTTTAACAGTGCATCTTACTCGCCATTCCACGCGCTTTAAGATGCCGCCGAGCCCAGAACGCTATCTAAATTAGGAGCGACGTAAGTTGAACAAATGTGATAGAATTTCGCTCAATTCTTAAATTAACCATAATATAAAATGATCTAATCGGGTCTCTGTTTGCCCTACCCTAGAACTTTAATAGTGCATTTTATTCGCCGTTTCATACGCTTTGAGATGCCGCTTTGCCCAATACGCTATCTGAAATAGGAGCGACGTAAATTAAACAAATGTGATAGAATTTCACTGAATCCTTATATTAACCAAAATATGAAATGATCTAATCGGGTCTCTGATTGCCCTAGCATAGAAGTTTAATAGTGGCATTTTACTCGCCATTCCGCGCGCTTTAAGATGCCGCATAGCCCAGTTCGCTATCTGAAATATGAGCGACGTAAATTGAACAAATGTGATAGAATTTCGCTGAATTCTTATATTAACCAAAATATAAAGTGATCTAATCGGGTCTCTGTTTGCCTTATCCTAGAAGTTTAATAGTGCATTTCACTCGTCATTTCATGCGCTTAGAGATGCCGCTAGCACAATAAGCTATCTGGAATAGCAGCGACGTAAATTGAACAAATGTGATAGAATTACGCCGCATTCTTATATTAACCGTAATATAAAATGATCTAATCAGGTCTCTGTTGCCTTATCCTAGAAGTTTAATAGTGCATTTTACTCGCCATTCACGCGCTTTAAGATGCCGCCTAGCCCAGTACGCAACCTGAAATAGGAGCGACGTAAGTTGAACAAATGTGATAGAATTACGCTGAATTCTTATATTAACCGTAATATAAAATGATCTAATCGGGTCTCTGTTTGCCTTATCCTAGAAGTTTGATAGTGCATTTTACTCGCCATTTCATGCGCTTTGAGATGCCGCTTAGCCCAATACGCTATCTGAAATAGGAGCGACGTAAATTGAACAAATGTGATAGAATTTTGCTGAATGCTTAAATTAACCACAATATAAAATGATCTAATCGGGTCTCTGTTTGCCCTACCCTAGTAGTTTAATTGTGCATTTTACTCGCCATTTCATGCGCTTTGAGATGCCGCTTATCCCAATACGCTATCTGAAATAGGAGCGACGTAAATTGAACAAATGTGATAGAATTTTGCTGAATTCTTAAATTAACCATAATATAAAATGATCTAATCGGGTCTCTGTACGCCCTACCATAGAAATCTAATAGTGCATTTTACTCGCCATTTCATACGCTTTGAGATGCCGCTTAGCCCAATACGCTATCTGAAATAGGAGCTACGTAAATTGAACAAATGTGATAGAATTTTGCTGAATTCTTAAATTAACCATAACATAAAATGATCTAATCGGGTCTCTGTTTGCCCTACCCTAGACGTTTAATAGTGCATTTTCCTCGCCATTTCATGCGCTTTGAGATGCCTCTTAGCCCAATACGCTATCTGAAATAGGAGCGACGAAAGTTGAACAAAGGTGATAGAATTTCGCTGAATTATTTTATTAACCAGAATGTAAAATGATCTAATCTGGTCTCTGTTCGCCCTAGCCTAGAAGTTTAATAGTGCATTTTACTCGCCATCCCACGCGCTTCAAGATGCCGCATAGCCCAGTACGCTATCTGAAATAGGAGCGACGTAAATTGAACAGATGTGATAAAATTTAGCTGACATCTTAAATTAACCATAATATAAAATGATCTAATCGGGTCTCTGTTTGCCCAACCCTAGAAGTTTAATAGTGCATTTTACTCGCCATTTCATGCGCCTTCAGATGCCTCTTAGCCCAATACTCTATCTGAAATAGGAGCGACGTAAATTGAACAAATGTGATAGAATTTCCCTGAAATCTTATATTAAACAAAATATAAAATGATCTACTCGAGTCACTGTTTGCCCTACCCTAGAAGTTTAATAGTGCATTTTACTCGCCATTTCATGCGCTTTGAGATGCCGCTTAGCCCAATACGCTATCTGAAATAGGAGCGACGAAAGTTGAACAAAGGTGATAGAATTTCGCTGAATTATTTTATTAACCAGAATGTAAAATGATCTAATCTGGTCTCTGTTCGCCCTAGCCTAGAAGTTTAATAGTGGATTTTACTCGGCATTCCACGCGCTTTAAGATGCCGCCTAGCCCAGTACGCTATCTGAAATAGGAGCGACCTAAATTGAACGAATGTGATAGAATTTTGCAGAATTCTTAAATTAACCATAATATAAAATGATCTACTCGGGTCTCTGCTTGCCCTACCCTAGAAGTTTAATAGTGCATTTTAGTCGCCATTTCATGCGCTTTGAGATGCCGCTTCGCCCAATACGCTATCTGAAATAGGAGCGACGTAAATTAATCAAATGTGATAGAATTTCCCTGAAATCTTATATTAAACAAAATATAAAATGATCTAATCGGGTCTCTGATTGCCGTATCATAGAAGTTTAACAGTGCATCTTACTCGCCATTCCACGCGCTTTAAGATGCCGCCTAGCCCAGTACGCTATCTAAATTAGGAGCGACGTAAGTTAAACAAATGTGATAGAATTACGCTGAATTCTTATATTAACCGTAATATAAAATGATCTAATCGGGTCTCTGTTTGCCTTATCCTAGAAGTTGAGTATTGCATTTTACTCGCCATTTCATGCGCTTTGAGATGCCGCTTAGCCCAATACGCTATCTGAAATAGGAGCGACGTAAATTGAACAAATGTGATAGAATTTCCCTGAAATCTTATATTAAACAAAATATAAAATGATCTAATCGGGTCTCTGATTGCCCTATCATAGAAGTTTAGTAGTGCATTCTACTCGCCATTCCACGCGCTTTAAGATGCCGGCTAGCCTAGTACGCTATCTGAAATAGGAGCGACGTAAATTGAACAAATGTGATAGAATTTTGCTGAATTCTTAAATTAACCATAATATAAAATGATCTAATCGGGTGTCTGTTTGCCCTACCCTAGAAGCTTAATATTGCATTTTACTCGCCATTTCATGCGCTTTGAGCTGCCGCTTAGCCCAATACGCTATCTGAAATAGGAGCGACGTAAGTTGAAAAAATGTGATAGAATTTCGCTGAATTCTTTTATGAACCATAATGTAAAATGATCTAATCGGGTCTCTGTTCTCCCTAGCCTAGAAGTTTAATAGTGCATTTTATTCTCCATTTCATGCGCTTTGAGATACCGCTTAGCACAATACGCTATATGAAATAGGAGCGACGTAAATTGAACAAATGTGATAGAATTACGCTGAATTCTTATATTAAATGATCTAATCGGGTCTCTGATTGCCCTATCATACAAGTTTAGTAGTGCATTTTACTCGCCATTCCACGCGCTTTAAGATGCCGCCTAGCCCAGTACGCTATCGGAAATAGGAGCGACGTAAATTGAACAAGTGTGATAGAATTTTGCTGAATTCTTAAATTAACCATAATATAAAATGATCTAATCGGGTCTCTGTTCGCCCTACCATAGAAGTCTAATAGTGCATTTCACTCGCCATTTCACGCGTTTTAAGATGCCGCCGAGCCCAGTACGCTATCTGAAGTAGGAGCGACGAAAATTGAACGAATGTGATAGAATTTGCTGAATTCTTAAATTAACCGTAATATAAAATGATCTAATCGGGTCTGTGTTTGCCCTAGCCTAGAAGTTTACGAGTGCATTTTATTCGCCATTTCATGCGCATTGAGATGCCGCTTAGCCGAATACGCTATCTGAATTAGGAGCGACGTAAATTGAACAAATGTGATACAAATTCCCTGAAATCTGATATTAAACAAAATATAAAATGATCTAATCGGGTCTCTGATTGCCCTATCATAGAAGTTTAGTAGTGCACTTTACTCCCCATTCCACGCGCTTCAAGATGCCGCCTAGCCCAGTACGCTATCTGAAATAGGAGCGACGTAAATTGAACAAATGTGATAGAATTACGCTGAATTCTTATATTAACCGTAATATAAAATGATCTAATCGGGTCTCTGTTTTCCTTATCCTAGAAGTTTGATAGTGCATTTTACTCGCCATTTCATGCGCTTTGAGATGCCGCATAGCCCAGTTCGCTATCTGAAATATGAGCGACGTAAATTGAACAAATGTGATAGAATTTCGCTGAATTCTTATATTAACCAAAATATAAAATGATCTAATCGGGTCTCTGTTTGCCTTATCCTAGAAGTTTAATAGTGCATTTCACTCGTCATTTCATGCGCTTTGAGATGCCGCTAAGCACAATAAGCTATCTGGAATAGCAGCGACGTAAATTGAACAAATGTGATAGAATTACGCCGCATTCTTATATTAACCGTAATATAAAATGATCTAATCAGGTCTCTGTTTGCCTTATCCTAGAAGTTTAATAGTGCATTTTACTCGCCATTCCACGCGCTTTAAGATGCCGCCTAGCCCAGTACGCTACCTGAAATAGGAGCGACGTAAGTTGAACAGATGTGATAGAATTACGCTGAATTCTTATATTAACCATAATATAAAATGATCTAATCGGGTCTCTGTTTGCCTTATCCTAGAAGTTTGATAGTGCATTTTACTCGCCATTTCATGCGCTTTGAGATGCCGCTTAGCCCAATACGCTATCTGAAATAGGAGCGACGTAAATTGAACAAATGTGATAGAATTTTGCTGAATGCTTAAATTAACCACAATATAAAATGATCTAATCGGGTCTCTGTTTGCCCTACCCTAGTAGTTTAATTGTGCATTTTACTCGCCATTTCATGCGCTTTGAGATGCCGCTTATCCCAATACGCTATCTGAAATAGGAGCGACGTAAATTGAACAAATGTGATAGAATTTTGCTGAATTCTTAAATTAACCATAATATAAAATGATCTAATCGGGTCTCTGTACGCCCTACCATAGAAATCTAATAGTGCATTTTACTCGCCATTTCATACGCTTTGAGATGCCGCTTAGCCCAATACGCTATCTGAAATAGGAGCTACGTAAATTGAACAAATGTGATAGAATTTTGCTGAATTCTTAAATTAACCATAATATAAAATGATCTAATCGGGTCTCTGTTTGACCTACCCTAGACGTTTAATAGTGCATTTTCCTCGCCATTTCATGCGCTTTGAGATGCCTCTTAGCCCAATACGCTATCTGAAATAGGAGCGACGAAAGTTGAACAAAGGTGATAGAATTTCGCTGAATTATTTTATTAACCAGAATGTAAAATGATCTAATCTGGTCTCTGTTCGCCCTAGCCTAGAAGTTTAATAGTGCATTTTACTCGCCATCCCACGCGCTTCAAGATGCCGCATAGCCCAGTACGCTATCTGAAATAGGAGCGACGTAAATTGAACAGATGTGATAAAATTTAGCTGACATCTTAAATTAACCATAATATAAAATGATCTAATCGGGTCTCTGTTTGCCCAACCCTAGAAGTTTAATAGTGCATTTTACTCGCCATTTCATGCGCCTTCAGATGCCTCTTAGCCCAATACTCTATCTGAAATAGGAGCGACGTAAATTGAACAAATGTGATAGAATTTCCCTGAAATCTTATATTAAACAAAATATAAAATGATCTACTCGAGTCACTGTTTGCCCTACCCTAGAAGTTTAATAGTGCATTTTACTCGCCATTTCATGCGCTTTGAGATGCCGCTTAGCCCAATACGCTATCTGAAATAGGAGCGACGAAAGTTGAACAAAGATGATAGAATTTCGCTGAATTATTTTATTAACCAGAATGTAAAATGATCTAATCTGGTCTCTGTTCGCCCTAGCCTAGAAGTTTAATAGTGGATTTTACTCGGCATTCCACGCGCTTTAAGATGCCGCCTAGCCCAGTACGCTATCTGAAATAGGAGCGACCTAAATTGAACGAATGTGATAGAATTTTGCAGAATTCTTAAATTAACCATAATATAAAATGATCTACTCGGGTCTCTGCTTGCCCTACCCTAGAAGTTTAATAGTGCATTTTAGTCGCCATTTCATGCGCTTTGAGATGCCGCTTCGCCCAATACGCTATCTGAAATAGGAGCGACGTAAATTAATCAAATGTGATAGAATTTCCCTGAAATCTTATATTAAACAAAATATAAAATGATCTAATCGGGTCTCTGATTGCCGTATCATAGAAGTTTAACAGTGCATCTTACTCGCCATTCCACGCGCTTTAAGATGCCGCCTAGCCCAGTACGCTATCTAAATTAGGAGCGACGTAAGTTAAACAAATGTGATAGAATTACGCTGAATTCTTATATTAACCGTAATATAAAATGATCTAATCGGGTCTCTGTTTGCCTTACCCTAGAAGTTGAGTATTGCATTTTACTCGCCATTTCATGCGCTTTGAGATGCCGCTTAGCCCAATACGCTATCTGAAATAGGAGCGACGTAAATTGAACAAATGTGATAGAATTTCCCTGAAATCTTATATTAAACAAAATATAAAATGATCTAATCGGGTCTCTGATTGCCCTATCATAGAAGTTTAGTAGTGCATTCTACTCGCCATTCCACGCGCTTTAAGATGCCGGCTAGCCTAGTACGCTATCTGAAATAGGAGCGACGTAAATTGAACAAATGTGATAGAATTTTGCTGAATTCTTAAATTAACCATAATATAAAATGATCTAATCGGGTGTCTGTTTGCCCTACCCTAGAAGCTTAATATTGCATTTTACTCGCCATTTCATGCGCTTTGAGCTGCCGCTTAGCCCAATACGCTATCTGAAATAGGAGCGACGTAAGTTGAAAAAATGTGATAGAATTTCGCTGAATTCTTTTATGAACCATAATGTAAAATGATCTAATCGGGTCTCTGTTCTCCCTAGCCTAGAAGTTTAATAGTGCATTTTATTCTCCATTTCATGCGCTTTGAGATACCGCTTAGCACAATACGCTATATGAAATAGGAGCGACGTAAATTGAACAAATGTGATAGAATTACGCTGAATTCTTATATTAAATGATCTAATCGGGTCTCTGATTGCCCTATCATACAAGTTTAGTAGTGCATTTTACTCGCCATTCCACGCGCTTTAAGATGCCGCCTAGCCCAGTACGCTATCGGAAATAGGAGCGACGTAAATTGAACAAGTGTGATAGAATTTTGCTGAATTCTTAAATTAACCATAATATAAAATGATCTAATCGGGTCTCTGTTCGCCCTACCATAGAAGTCTAATAGTGCATTTCACTCGCCATTTCACGCGTTTTAAGATGCCGCCGAGCCCAGTACGCTATCTGAAGTAGGAGCGACGAAAATTGAACGAATGTGATAGAATTTTGCTGAATTCTTAAATTAACCGTAATATAAAATGATCTAATCGGGTCTGTGTTTGCCCTAGCCTAGAAGTTTACGAGTGCATTTTATTCGCCATTTCATGCGCATTGAGATGCCGCTTAGCCGAATACGCTATCTGAATTAGGAGCGACGTAAATTGAACAAATGTGATACAAATTCCCTGAAATCTGATATTAAACAAAATATAAAATGATCTAATCGGGTCTCTGATTGCCCTATCATAGAAGTTTAGTAGTGCACTTTACTCCCCATTCCACGCGCTTCAAGATGCCGCCTAGCCCAGTACGCTATCTGAAATAGGAGCGACGTAAATTGAACAAATGTGATAGAATTACGCTGAATTCTTATATTAACCGTAATATAAAATGATCTAATCGGGTCTCTGTTTTCCTTATCCTAGAAGTTTGATAGTGCATTTTACTCGGCATTTCATGCGCTTTGAGATGCCGCATAGCCCAGTTCGCTATCTGAAATATGAGCGACGTAAATTGAACAAATGTGATAGAATTTCGCTGAATTCTTATATTAACCAAAATATAAAATGATCTAATCGGGTCTCTGTTTGCCTTATCCTAGAAGTTTAATAGTCCATTTCACTCGTCATTTCATGCGCTTTGAGATGCCGCTAAGCACAATAAGCTATCTGGAATAGCAGCGACGTAAATTGAACAAATGTGATAGAATTACGCCGCATTCTTATATTAACCGTAATATAAAATGATCTAATCAGGTCTCTGTTTGCCTTATCCTAGAAGTTTAATAGTGCATTTTACTCGCCATTCCACGCGCTTTAAGATGCCGCCTAGCCCAGTACGCTACCTGAAATAGGAGCGACGTAAGTTGAACAGATGTGATAGAATTACGCTGAATTCTTATATTAACCATAATATAAAATGATCTAATCGGGTCTCTGTTTGCCTTATCCTAGAAGTTTGATAGTGCATTTTACTCGCCATTTCATGCGCTTTGAGATGCCGCTTAGCCCAATACGCTATCTGAAATAGGAGCGACGTAAATTGAACAAATGTGATAGAATTTTGCTGAATGCTTAAATTAACCACAATATAAAATGATCTAATCGGGTGTCTGTTTGCCCTACCCTAGTAGTTTAATTGTGCATTTTACTCGCCATTTCATGCGCTTTGAGATGCCGCTTATCCCAATACGCTATCTGAAATAGGAGCGACGTAAATTGAACAAATGTGATAGAATTTTGCTGAATTCTTAAATTAACCATAATATAAAATGATCTAATCGGGTCTCTGTACGCCCTACCATAGAAATCTAATAGTGCATTTTACTCGCCATTTCATGCGCTTTGAGATGCCGCTTAGCCCAATACGCTATCTGAAATAGGAGCTACGTAAATTGAACAAATGTGATAGAATTTTGCTGAATTCTTAAATTAACCATAACATAAAATGATCTAATCGGGTCTCTGTTTGCCCTACCCTAGAAGTTTAATAGTGCATTTTACTCGCCATTTCATGCGCTTTGAGATGCCGCTTAGCCCAATACGCTATCTGAAATAGGAGCGACGAAAGTTGAACAAAGGTGATAGAATTTCGCTGAATTATTTTATTAACCAGAATGTAAAATGATCTAATCTGGTCTCTGTTCGCCCTAGCCTAGAAGTTTAATAGTGGATTTTACTCGGCATTCCACGCGCTTTAAGATGCCGCCTAGCCCAGTACGCTATCTGAAATAGGAGCGACCTAAATTGAACGAATGTGATAGAATTTTGCAGAATTCTTAAATTAACCATAATATAAAATGATCTACTCGGGTCTCTGCTTGCCCTACCCTAGAAGTTTAATAGTGCATTTTAGTCGCCATTTCATGCGCTTTGAGATGCCGCTTCGCCCAATACGCTATCTGAAATTGGAGCGACGTAAATTAATCAAATGTGATAGAATTTCCCTGAAATCTTATATTAAACAAAATATAAAATGATCTAATCGGGTCTCTGATTGCCGTATCATAGAAGTTTAACAGTGCATCTTACTCGCCATTCCACGCGCTTTAAGATGCCGCCTAGCCCAGTACGCTATCTAAATTACGAGCGACGTAAGTTAAACAAATGTGATAGAATTACGCTGAATTCTTATATTAACCGTAATATAAAATGATCTAATCGGGTCTCTGTTTGCCTTATCCTAGAAGTTTAGTATTGCATTTTACTCGCCATTTCATGCGCTTTGAGATGCCGCTTAGCCCAATACGCTATCTGAAATAGGAGCGACGTAAATTGAACAAATGTGATAGAATTTCCCTGAAATCTTATATTAAACAAAATATAAAATGATCTAATCGGGTCTCTGATTGCCCTATCATAGAAGTTTAGTAGTGCACTCTACTCGCCATTCCACGCGCTTTAAGATGCCGGCTAGCCTAGTACGCTATCTGAAATAGGAGCGACGTAAGTTGAACAAATGTGATAGAATTTTGCTGAATTCTTAAATTAACCATAATATAAAATGATCTAATCGGGTGTCTGTTTGCCCTACCCTAGAAGCTTAATATTGCATTGTACTCGCCATTTCATGCGCTTTGAGCTGCCGCTTAGCCCAATACGCTATCTGAAATAGGAGCGACGTAAGTTGAAAAAATGTGATAGAATTTCGCTGAATTCTTTTATGAACCATAATGTAAAATGATCTAATCGGGTCTCTGTTCTCCCTAGCCTAGAAGTTTAATAGTGCATTTTATTCTACATTTCATGCGCGTTGAGATACCGCTTAGCACAATACGCTATCTGAAATAGGAGCGACGTAAATTGAACAAATGTGATAGAATTACGCTGAATTCTTATATTAAATGATCTAATCTGGTCTCTGATTGCCCTATCATAGAAGTTTAATAGTGCATTTTACTCGCCATTCCACGCGCTTTAAGATGCCGCCTAGCCCAGCACGCTATCTGAAATACGAGCGACGTAAATTGAACAAGTGTGATAGAATTTTGCTGAATTCTTAAATTAACCATAATATAAAATGATCTAATCGGGTGTCTGTTTGCCCTACCCTAGAAGCTTAATATTGCATTGTACTCGCCATTTCATGCGCTTTGAGATGCCGCTTAGCCGAATACGCTATCTGAATTAGGAGCGACGTAAATTGAACAAATGTGATACAAATTCCCTGAAATCTGATATTAAACAAAATATAAAATGATCTAATCGGGTCTCTGATTGCCCTATCATAGAAGTTTAGTAGTGCACTTTACTCCCAATTCCACGCGCTTCAAGATGCCGCCTAGCCCAGTACGCTATCTGAAATAGGAGCGACGTAAATTGAACAAATGTGATAGAATTACGCTGAATTCTTATATTAACCGTAATATAAAATGATCTAATCGGGTCTCTGTTTGCCTTATCCTAGAAGTTTGATAGTGCATTTTACTCGCCATTTCATGCGCTTTGAGATGCCGCATAGCCCAGTTCGCTATCTGAAATATGAGCGACGTAAATTGAACAAATGTGATAGAATTTCGCTGAATTCTTATATTAACCAAAATATAAAATGATCTAATCGGGTCTCTGATTGCCGTATCATAGAAGTTTAACAGTGCATCTTACTCGCCATTCCACGCGCTTTAAGATGCCGCCGAGCCCAGAACGCTATCTAAATTAGGAGCGACGTAAGTTGAACAAATGTGATAGAATTTCGCTCAATTCTTAAATTAACCATAATATAAAATGATCTAATCGGGTCTCTGTTTGCCCTACCCTAGAACTTTAATAGTGCATTTTATTCGCCGTTTCATACGCTTTGAGATGCCGCTTTGCCCAATACGCTATCTGAAATAGGAGCGACGTAAATTAAACAAATGTGATAGAATTTCACTGAATCCTTGTATTAACCAAAATATGAAATGATCTAATCGGGTCTCTGATTGCCCTAGCATAGAAGTTTAATAGTGCATTTTACTCGCCATTCCGCGCGCTTTAAGATGCCGCATAGCCCAGTTCGCTATCTGAAATATGAGCGACGTAAATTGAACAAATGTGATAGAATTTCGCTGAATTCTTATATTAACCAAAATATAAAGTCATCTAATCGGGTCTCTGTTTGCCTTATCCTAGAAGTTTAATAGTGCATTTCACTCGTCATTTCATGCGCTTAGAGATGCCGCTAAGCACAATAAGCTATCTGGAATAGCAGCGACGTAAATTGAACAAATGTGATAGAATTACGCCGCATTCTTATATTAACCGTAATATAAAATGATCGAATCGGGTCTCTGTACGCCCTACCATAGAAATCTAATAGTGCATTTTACTCGCCATTTCATGCGCTTTGAGATGCCGCTTAGCCCAATACGCTATCTGAAATAGGAGCTACGTAAATTGAACAAATGTGATAGAATTTTGCTGAATTCTTAAATTAACCATAACATAAAATGATCTAATCGGGTCTCTGTTTGCCCTACCCTAGACGTTTAATAGTGCATTTTCCTCGCCATTTCATGCGCTTTGAGATGCCGCTTAGCCCAATACGCTATCTGAAATAGGAGCGACGAAAGTTGAACAAAGGTGATAGAATTTCGCTGAATTATTTTATTAACCAGAATGTGAAATGATCTAATCTGGTCTCTGTTCGCCCTAGCCTAGAAGTTTAATAGTGCATTTTACTCGCCATTCCACGCGCTTTAAGATGCCGCCTCGCCCAGTACGCTATCTGAAATACGAGCGACGTAAATTGAACAAGAGTGATCGAATTTTGCTGAATTCTTAAATTAACCATAATATAAAATGATCTAATCGAGTCTCTGTTCGCCCTACCATAGAAGTTTAGTAGTGCACTTTACTCGCCATCCCACGCGCTTCAAGATGCCGCCTAGCCCAGTACGCTATCTGAAATAGGAGCGACGTAAATTGAACAGATGTGATAAAATTTAGCTGACATCTTAAATTAACCATAATATAAAATGATCTAATCGGGTCTCTGTTTGCCCAACCCTAGAAGTTTAATAGTGCATTTTACTCGCCATTTCATGCGCCTTCAGATGCCTCTTAGCCCAATACTCTATCTGAAATAGGAGCGACGTAAATTGAACAAATGTGATAGAATTTCCCTGAAATCTTATATTAAACAAAATATAAAATGATCTACTCGGGTCACTGTTTGCCCTACCCTAGAAGTTTAATAGTGCATTTTACTCGCCATTTCATGCGCTTTGAGATGCCGCTTAGCCCAATACGCTATCTGAAATAGGAGCGACGTAAATTGACAAATGTGATAGAATTTCCCTGAAATCTTATATTAAACAAAATATAAAATGATCTAATCGGGTCTCTGATTGCCCTATCATAGAAGTTTAGTAGTGCACTCTACTCGCCATTCCACGCGCTTTAAGATGCCGGCTAGCCTAGTACGCTGTCTGAAATAGGAGCGACGTAAATTGAACAAATGTGATAGAATTACGCTGAATTCTTATATTAAATGATCTAATCTGGTCTCTGATTGCCCTATCATAGAAGTTTAATAGTGCATTTTACTCGCCATTCCACGCGCTTTAAGATGCCGCCTAGCCCAGCACGCTATCTGAAATACGAGCGACGTAAATTGAACAAGTGTGATAGAATTTTGCTGAATTCTTAAATTAACCATAATATAAAATGATCTAATCGGGTCTCTGTTCGCCCTACCATAGAAGTCTAATAGTGCATTTCACTCGCCATTTCACGCGTTTTGAGATGCCGCCGAGCCCAGTACGCTATCTGAAGTAGGAGCGACGTAAATTGAACGAATGTGATAGAATTTTGCTGAATTCTTAAATTAACCGTAATATAAAATGATCTAATCGGGTCTCTGTTTGCCTTATCCTAGAAGTTTGATAGTGCATTTTACACGCCATTTCATGCGCTTTGAGATGCCGCATAGCCCAGTTCGCTATCTGAAATATGAGCGACGTAAATTGAACAAATGTGATAGAATTTCGCTGAATTCTTATATTAACCAAAATATAAAATGATCTAATCGGGTCTCTGATTGCCGTATCATAGAAGTTTAACAGTGCATCTTACTCGCCATTCCACGCGCTTTAAGATGCCGCCGAGCCCAGAACGCTATCTAAATTAGGAGCGACGTAAGTTGAACAAATGTGATAGAATTTCGCTCAATTCTTAAATTAACCATAATATAAAATGATCTAATCGGGTCTCTGTTTGCCCTACCCTAGAACTTTAATAGTGCATTTTATTCGCCGTTTCATACGCTTTGAGATGCCGCTTTGCCCAATACGCTATCTGAAATAGGAGCGACGTAAATTAAACAAATGTGATAGAATTTCACTGAATCCTTGTATTAACCAAAATATGAAATGATCTAATCGGGTCTCTGATTGCCCTAGCATAGAAGTTTAATAGTGCATTTCACTCGTCATTTCATGCGCTTAGAGATGCCGCTAAGCACAATAAGCTATCTGGAATAGCAGCGACGTAAATTGAACAAATGTGATAGAATTACGCCGCATTCTTATATTAACCGTAATATAAAATGATCTAATCGGGTCTCTGTACGCCCTACCATAGAAATCTAATAGTGAATTTTACTCGCCATTTCATGCGCTTTGAGATGCCGCTTAGCCCAATACGCTATCTGAAATAGGAGCTACGTAAATTGAACAAATGTGATAGAATTTTGCTGAATTCTTAAATTAACCATAACATAAAATGATCTAATCGGGTCTCTGTTTGCCCTACCCTAGACGTTTAATAGTGCATTTTCCTCGCCATTTCATGCGCTTTGAGATGCCGCTTAGCCCAATACGCTATCTGAAATAGGAGCGACGAAAGTTGAAAAAAGGTGATAGAATTTCGCTGAATTATTTTATTAACCAGAATGTAAAATGATCTAATCTGGTCTCTGTTCGCCCTAGCCTAGAAGTTTAATAGTGCATTTTACTCGCCATTCCACGCGCTTTAAGATGCCGCCTAGCCCCGTACGCTATCTGAAATACGAGCGACGTAAATTGAACAAGAGTGATCGAATTTTGCTGAATTCTTAAATTAACCATAATATAAAATGATCTAATCGAGTCTCTGTTCGCCCTACCATAGAAGTTTAGTAGTGCACTTTACTCGCCATCCCACGCGCTTCAAGATGCCGCCTAGCCCAGTACGCTATCTGAAATAGGAGCGACGTAAATTGAACAGATGTGATAAAATTTAGCTGACATCTTAAATTAACCATAATATAAAATGATCTAATCGGGTCTCTGTTTGCCCAACCCTAGAAGTTTAATAGTGCATTTTACTCGCCATTTCATGCGCCTTCAGATGCCTCTTAGCCCAATACTCTATCTGAAATAGGAGCGACGTAAATTGAACAAATGTGATAGAATTTCCCTGAAATCTTATATTAAACAAAATATAAAATGATCTACTCGGGTCACTGTTTGCCCTACCCTAGAAGTTTAATAGTGCATTTTACTCGCCATTTCATGCGCTTTGAGATGCCGCTTAGACCAATACGCTATCTGAAATAGGAGCGACGAAAGTTGAACAAAGGTGATAGAATTTCGCTGAATTATTTTATTAACCAGAATGTAAAATGATCTAATCTGGTCTCTGTTCGCCCTAGCCTAGAAGTTTAATAGTGGATTTTACTCGGCATTCCACGCGCTTTAAGATGCCGCCTAGCCCAGTACGCTATCTGAAATAGGAGCGACCTAAATTGAACGAATGTGATAGAATTTTGCAGAATTCTTAAATTAACCATAATATAAAATGATCTACTCGGGTCTCTGCTTGCCCTACCCTAGAAGTTTAATAGTGCATTTTAGTCGCCATTTCATGCGCTTTGAGATGCCGCTTCGCCCAATACGCTATCTGAAATAGGAGCGACGTAAATTAATCAAATGTGATAGAATTTCCCTGAAATCTTATATTAAACAAAATATAAAATGATCTAATCGGGTCTCTGATTGCCGTATCATAGAAGTTTAACAGTGCATCTTACTCGCCATTCCACGCGCTTTAAGATGCCGCTTAGCCCAATACGCTATCTAAATTAGGAGCGACGTAAGTTAAACAAATGTGATAGAATTTTGCTGAATTCTTAAATTAACCATAACATAAAATGATCTAATCGGGTGTCTGTTTGCCCTACCCTAGAAGCTTAATATTGCATTTTACTCGCCATTTCATGCGCCTTCAGATGCCTCTTAGCCCAATACTCTATCTGAAATAGGAGCGACGTAAATTGAACAAATGTGATAGAATTTCCCTGAAATCTTATATTAAACAAAATATAAAATGATCTACTCGGGTCACTGTTTGCCCTACCCTAGAAGTTTAATAGTGCATTTTACTCGCCATTTCATGCGCTTTGAGATGCCGCTTAGCCCAATACGCTATCTGAAATAGGAGCGACGAAAGTTGAACAAAGGTGATAGAATTTCGCTGAATTATTTTATTAACCAGAATGTAAAATGATCTAATCTGGTCTCTGTTCGCCCTAGCCTAGAAGTTTAATAGTGGATTTTACTCGGCATTCCACGCGCTTTAAGATGCCGCCTAGCCCAGTACGCTATCTGAAATAGGAGCGACCTAAATTGAACGAATGTGATAGAATTTTGCAGAATTCTTAAATTAACCATAATATAAAATGATCTACTCGGGTCTTTGCTTGCCCTACCCTAGAAGTTTAATAGTGCATTTTAGTCGTCATTTCATGCGCTTTGAGATGCCGCTTCGCCCAATACGCTATCTGAAATAGGAGCGACGTAAATTAATCAAATGTGATAGAATTTCCCTGAAATCTTATATTAAACAAAATATGAAATCATCTAATCGGGTCTCTGATTGCCGTATCATAGAAGTTTAACAGTGCATCTTACACGCCATTCCACGCGCTTTAAGATGCCGCCTAGCCCAGTACGCTATCTGAAATAGGAGCGACGTAAATTGAACAAATGTGATAGAATTTCCCTGAAATCTTATATTAAACAAAATATAAAATGATCTAATCGGGTCTCTGATTGCCCTATCATAGAAGTTTAGTAGTGCATTCTACTCGCCATTCCACGCGCTTTAAGATGCCGGCTAGCCTAGTACGCTATCTGAAATAGGAGCGACGTAAATTGAACAAATGTGATAGAATTTTGCTGAATTTTTAAATTAACCATAATATAAAATGATCTAATCGGGTGTCTGTTTGCCCTACCCTAGAAGCTTAATATTGCATTTTACTCGCCATTTCATGCGCTTTGAGCTGCCGCTTAGCCCAATACGCTATCTGAAATAGGAGCGACGTAAGTTGAAAAAATGTGATAGAATTTCGCTGAATTCTTTTACGAACCATAATGTAAAATGATCTAATCGGGTCTCTGTTCTCCCTAGCCTAGAAGTTTAATAGTGCATTTTATTCTCCATTTCATGCGCTTTGAGATACCGCTTAGCACAATACGCTATCTGAAATAGGAGCGACGTAAATTGAACAAATGTGATAGAATTACGCTGAATTCTTATATTAAATGATCTAATCGGGTCTCTGATTGCCCTATCATAGAAGTTTAGTAGTGCATTTTACTCGCCATTCCACGCGCTTTAAGATGCCGCCTAGCCCAGTACGCTATCGGAAATAGGAGCGACGTAAATTGAACAAATGTGATAGAATTTCCCTGAATTCTTATATTAACATTAATGTAAAATGATCTAATCGGGTCTCCGTTCGACCTATCCTAGAAGTTTAATAGTGCATTTCACTC
Source organism: Macropis europaea (assembly GCA_916610135.2). Lineage (NCBI taxonomy): Eukaryota > Metazoa > Arthropoda > Insecta > Hymenoptera > Melittidae > Macropis > Macropis europaea. The sequence continues at coordinate 98,895 of CAKAJE020000862.1, forward strand.
GCCATTTCATGCGCTTTGAGATGCCGCTTAGTCCAATAAGCTATCTGAAATAGGAGCGACGTAAATTGAACAAATGTGATAGAATTTCGATGAATTCTTATATTAACCAAAATATAAAATGATCTAATCTGGTCTCTGATTGCCCTATCATAGAAGATTAATAGTGCATTTTACTCGCCATTCCACGCGCTTTAAGATGCCGCCTAGCCCAGCACGCTATCTGAAATACGAGCGACGTAAATTGAACAAGTGTGATAGAATTTTGCTGAATTCTTAAATTAACCATAATATAAAATGATCTAATCGGGTCTCTGTTCGCCCTACCATAGAAGTCTAATAGTGCATTTCACTCGCCATTTCACGCGTTTTAAGATGCCGCCGAGCCCAGTACGCTATCTGAAGTAGGAGCGACGTAAATTGAACGAATGTGATAGAATTTTGCTGAATTCTTAAATTAACCGTAATATAAAATGATCTAATCGGGTCTCTGTTTGCCCTAGCCTAGAAGTTTACGAGTGCATTTTATTCGCCATTTCATGCGCATTGAGATGCCGCTTAGCCGAATACGCTATCTGAATCAGGAGCGACGTAAATTGAACAAATGTGATACAAATTCCCTGAAATCTGATATTAAACAAAATATAAAATGTTCTAATCGGGTCTCTGATTGCCCTATCATAGAAGTTTAGTAGTGCACTTTACTCCCCATTCCACGCGCTTCAAGATGCCGCCTAGCCCAGTACGCTATCTGAAATAGGAGCGACATAAATTGAACAAATGTGATAGAATTACGCTGAATTCTTATATTAACCGTAATATAAAATGATCTAATCGGGTCTCTGTTTGCCTTATCCTAGAAGTTTGATAGTGCATTTTAGTCGCCATTTCATGCGCTTTGAGATGCCGCATAGCCCAGTTCGCTATCTGAAATATGAGCGACGTAAATTGAACAAATGTGATAGAATTTCGCTGAATTCTTATATTAACCAAAATATAAAATGATCTAATCGGGTCTCTGTTTGCCTTATCCTAGAAGTTTAATAATGCATTGCACTCGTCATTTCATGCGCTTTGAGATGCCGCAAAGCACAATAAGCTATCTGGAATAGCAGCGACGTAAATTGAACAAATGTGATAGAATTACTCCGAATTCTTATATTAACCGTAATATAAAATGATCTAATCAGGTCTCTGTTTGCCTTATCCTAGAAGTTTAATAGTGCATTTTACTCGCCATTCCACGCGCTTTAAGATGCCGCCTAGCCCAGTACGCTACCTGAAATAGGAGCGACGTAAGTTGAACAAATGTGATAGAATTACGCTGAATTCTTATATTAACCGTAATATAAAATGATCTAATCGGGTCTCTGTTTGCCTTATCCTAGAAGTTTGATAGTGCATTTTACTCGCCATTTCATGCGCTTTGAGATGCCGCTTAGCCCAATACGCTATCTGAAATAGGAGCGACGTAAATTGAACAAATGTGATAGAATTTTGCTGAATGCTTAAATTAACCACAATATAAAATGATCTAATCGGGTCTCTGTTTGCCCTACCCTAGTAGTTTAATTGTGCATTTTACTCGCCATTTCATGCGCTTTGAGATGCCGCTTATCCCAATACGCTATCTGAAATAGGAGCGACGTAAATTGAACAAATGTGATAGAATTTTGCTGAATTCTTAAATTAACCATAATATAAAATGATCTAATCGGGTCTCTGTACGCCCTACCATAGAAATCCAATGGTGCATTTTACTCGCCATTTCATGCGCTTTGAGATGCCGCTTAGCCCAATACGCTATCTGAAATAGGAGCTATGTAAATTGAACATATGTGATAGAATTTCCCTGAAATCTTATATTAAACAAAATATAAAATGATCTATTCGGGTCTCTGATTGCCCTATCATAGAAGTTTAATAGTGCATTTTACTCGCCATTCCACGCGCTTTAAGATGCCGCCTAGCCCAGTACGCTATCTGAAATAGGAGCGACGTAAATTGAACAGATGTGATAAAATATAGCTGACATCTTAAATTAAGCATAATATAAAATGATCTAATCGGGTCTCTGTTTGCCCAACCCTAGAAGTTTAATTGTGCATTTTACTCGCCATTCCATGCGCCTTCAGATGCCTCTTAGCCCAATACGCTATCTGAAATAGGAGCGACGTAAATTGAACAGATGTGATAAAATATAGCTGACATCTTAAATTAAGCATAATATAAAATGATCTAATCGGGTCTCTGTTTGCCCAACCCTAGAAGTTTAATTGTGCATTTTACTCGCCATTCCATGCGCCTTCAGATGCCTCTTAGCCCAATACGCTATCTGAAATAGGAGCGACGTAAATTGAACAAATGTGATAGAATTTTGCTGAATTCTTAAATTAACCATAACATAAAATGATCTAATCGGGTCTCTCTTTGCCCTACCATAGACGTTTAATAGTGCATTTTCCTCGCCATTTCATGCGCTTTGAGATGTCGTTTAGCCCAATACGCTATCTGAAATACGTGCGACGTAAATTGAACAAATGTGATAGAATTTCGCTGAATTCTTATATTAACCAAAATATAAAATGATCTAATCGGGCCTCTGATTGCCCTATCATAGAAGATTAATAGTGCATTTTACTCGCCACTCCACGCGCTTTAGGATGCCGCCTCGCCCAGTACGCTATCCGAAATAGGAGCGACGTAAATTGAACAAATGTGACAGAATTTTACTGAATTCTTAAATTAACCATAATATAAAATGATCTAATCGGGTCTCTCTTTGCCCAACCCTAGAAGTTTAATTGTGCATTTTACTCGCCATTCCATGAGCCTTCAGATGCCGCCGAGCCCAGTACGGTATCTGAAGTGGGAGCGACGTAAGTTGAACAAATGTGATAGAATTACGCTGAATTCTTATATTAACCGTAATATAAAATGATCTAATCGGTTCTCTGTTCACGCTACCCTAGAATTTCAAGAGTGCCTTTCACTCGTCATTTCATGCGCTTAGAGATGCCGCTTAGCCCAATACGCTATCTGAAATAGGAGCGACGTAAATTGAACAAATGTGATAGAATTTGGCTGAATTCTTAAATTAACCGTAATATAAAATGATCTAATCGGGTCTCTGTTCGCCCTACCCTAGAAGTTTAATAGTGCATTTCACTCGCCATTTCATGCGCTTTGAGATGCCGCTTAGCCCAATACGCTATCTGCAATAGGAGCGACGTAAATTGAACAAATGTGATAGAATTCGGCTGAATTCTTAAATTAACCATAATATAAAATGATCTAATCGGGTCTCTGTTTGCCCTACCCTAGAAGTTTAACAGTGCATTTTACTCGCCATTTCATGCGCTTTGAGATACCGCTTAGCCCAATACGCTATCTGAAATAGGGGCGACGTAAATTGAACAAATGTGATAGAATTTCCCTGAATACTTATATTAACCTTAATGTAAAATGATCTAATCGGGTCTCTGATTGCCCTATCATAGAAGTTTAATAGTGCATTTTACTCGCCAATCCACGCGCTTTAAGATTCCGCCTAGCCCAGTACGCTATCTGAAATAGGAGCGACGTAAATTGTACAAATGTGATAGAATTTTGCTGAATTCTTAAATTAACCATAATATAAAATGATCTAATCGGGTCTCTGTTTGCCACACCCTAGAAGTTTAATAGCGGATTTTGCTCGCCATTTCATGCGCTTTGAGATGCCGCTTAGCCCAATACGCTATCTGAAATAGGAGCGACGTAAGTTGAAAAATTGTGATAGAATTTCGCTGAATTCTTTTATGAACCATAATGTAAAATGATCTAATCGGGTCTCTGTTCTCCCTAGCCTAGAAGTTTAATAGTGCATTTTATTCTCCATTTCATGCGCTTTGAGATGCCGCTTAGCCCAATACGCTATCTGAAATAGGAGCGACAAAAATTGAACAAATGTGATAGAATTTCCCTGAAATCTTATATTAAACAAAATATAAAATGATCTAAACGGGACCCTGATTGCCCTATCATAGAAGTTTAGTCGTGCATTTTACCCGCCATTCCACGCGTTTTAAAATGCCGCCTAGCCCAGTACGCTATCTGAAATAGGAGCGACGTAAGTTGAACAAATGTGATAGAATTACGCTGAATTCTTATATTAACCGTAATATAAAATGGTCTAATCGGGTCCCTGTTTGCCTTATCCTAGAAGTTTAATAGTGAATTTTACTCGCCATTTCATGCGCATTGAGATGCCGCTTAGCCCAATACGCTATCTGAAATAGGAGCGACGTAAATTGAACAAATATGATAGAGTTTCGCTGAATTCTTAAATTAACCATAATATAAAATCATCTTATCGGGTCTCTGTTTGCCCTACCCTAGAAGTTTAATAGTGCATTTTACTCGCCATTTCTTGCGCTTTAAGATGCCGCCGAGCCCAGTACGCTATCTGAAGTAGGAGCGACGTAAATTGAACAATTCTGATAGAATTTCGCTGAATTCTTATATTAACCAAAATATAAAATGATCTAGTCGGGTCTCTGATTGCCCTATCATAGAAGTTTAATAGTGCATTTTGATCGCCATTCCACGCGCTTTAAGATGCCGCATAGCCCAGTATGCTATCTGAAATTGGAGCGACGTAAATTGAACAAATGTGACAGAATTTTGCTGACATCTTAAATTAACCATAATATAAAATGATCTAATCGGGTCTCTGTTTGTCCTACCCTACAAGTTTAGCAGTGCATTTTACTCGCCATTTCATGCGCTTTGAGATGCCGCTTAGCCCAATACGCTACCTGAAATAGGAGCGACGTAAATTGAACAAATGTGATAGAATTTCCCTGAATTCTTATATTAACCAAAATATAAAATGATCTAATCGGGTCTCTGATTGCCCTATCATAGAAGTTTAATAGTGCATTTTACTCGACAATCCACGCGCTTTAAGATTCCGCCTAGCCCAGTACGCTATTTGAAATAGGAGCGACGTAAATTGAACAAATGTGATAGAATTTGGCAGAATTCTTAAATTAACCATAATATAAAATGATCTAATCGGGTCTCTGTTTGCCCTACCCTAGAAGTTTAATAGTGCATTTTACTCGCCATTTCTTGCGCTTTAAGATGCCGCCGAGCCCAGTACGCTATCTGAAGTAGGAGCGACGTAAGTTGAGCAAATGTGATAGAATTACGCTGAATTCTTAAATTAACCATAATATAAAATGATCTAATCGTGTCTCTGTTTGCCCTACCCTAGAAGTTTAACAGTGCATTTTACTCGCCATTTCATGCGCTTTGAGGTGCCGCTTAGCCCAATACGCTATCTGAAATAGGAGCGACGTAAATTGAACAAATGTGATAGAATTTGGCTGAATTCTTAAATTAACCGTAATATAAAATGATCTAATCGGGTCTCTGTTCGCCCTACCCTAGAAGATTACTAGTGCATTTCACTCGTCATTTCATGCGCTTTGAGATGCCGCTTAGCCCAATACGCTATCTGCAATAGGAGCGACGTAAATTGAACAAATGTGATAGAATTCGGCTGAATTCTTAAATTAACCATAATATAAAATGATCTAATCGGGTCTCTGTTTGCCCTACCCTAGAAGTTTAACAGTGCATTTTACTCGCCATTTCATGCGCTTTGAGATACCGCTTAGCCAAATACGCTATCTGAAATAGGGGCGACGTAAATTGAACAAATGTGATAGAATTTCCCTGAATACTTATATTAACCTTAATGTAAAATGATCTAATCGGGTCTCTGTTCGCCCTACCCTAGAAGTTTAATAGTGCATTTCACTCGCCATTTCATGCGCTTTGAGATGCCGCTTAGCCCAATACGCTATCTGAAATAGGAGCGACGCAAATAGAACAATTGTGATAGAATTTCGCTGAATTCTTATATTAACCAAAATATAAAATGATCTAATCGGGTCTCTGATTGCCCTATCATAGAAGTTTAATAGTGCATTTTACTCGCCAATCCACGCGCTTTAAGATTCCGCTTAGCCCAGTACGCTATCTGAAATAGGAGCGACGTAAATTGAACAAATGGGATAGAATTTCCCTGAATACTTATATTAACCTTAATGTAAAATGATCTAATCGGGTCTCTGATTGCCCTATCATAGAAGTTTAATAGTGCATTTTACTCGCCAATCCACGCGCTTTAAGATTCCGCCTAGCCCAGTACGCTATCTGAAATAGGAGCGACGTAAATTGAACAAATGTGATAGAATTTGGCTGAATTCTTAAATTAACCATAATATAAAATGATCTAATCGGGTCTCTGTTCGCCCTACCCTAGAAGTTTAATAGTGCATTTTACTCGCCATTTCTTGCGCTTTAAGATGCCGCCGAGCCCAGTACGCTATCTGAAGTAGGAGCGACGTAAGTTGAGCAAATGTGATAGAATTACGCTGAATTCTTAAATTAACCATAATATAAAATGATCTAATCGGGTCTCTGTTTGCCCTACCCTAGAAGTTTAACAGTGCATTTTACTCGCCATTTCATGCGCTTTGAGATGCCGCTTAGCCCAATACGCTATCTGAAATAGGAGCGACGTAAATTGAACAAATGTGATAGAATTTGGCTGAATTCTTAAATTAACCGTAATATAAAATGATCTAATCGGGTCCCTGTTTGCCTTATCCTAGAAGTTTAATAGTGAATTTTACTCGCCATTTCATGCGCATTGAGATGCCGCTTAGCCCAATACGCTATCTGAAATAGGAGCGACGTAAATTGAACAAATATGATAGAGTTTCGCTGAATTCTTAAATTAACCATAATATAAAATCATCTTATCGGGTCTCTGTTTGCCCTACCCTAGAAGTTTAATAGTGCATTTTACTCGCCATTTCTTGCGCTTTAAGATGCCGCCGAGCCCAGTACGCTATATGAAGTAGGAGCGACGTAAGTTGAACAAATGTGATAGAATTACGCTGAATTCTTAAATTAACCATAATATAAAATGATCTAATCGGGTCTCTGATTGCCCTACCCTAGAAGTTTAATAGTGCATTTTACTCGCCATTTCTTGCGCTTTAAGATGCCGCCGAGCCCAGTACGCTATCTGAAGTAGGAGCGACGTAAATTGAACAATTCTGATAGAATTTCGCTGAATTCTTATATTAACCAAAATATAAAATGATCTAGTCGGGTCTCTGATTGCCCTATCATAGAAGTTTAATAGTGCATTTTGATCGCCATTCCACACGCTTTAAGATGCCGTCTAGCCCAGTATGCTATCTGAAATTGGAGCGACGTAAATTGAACAAATGTGACAGAATTTTGCTGACATCTTAAATTAACCATAGTATAAAATGATCTAATCGGGTCTCTGTTTGCCCTACCCTACAAGTTTAGCAGTGCATTTTACTCGCCATTTCATGCGCTTTGAGATGCCGCTTAGCCCAATACGCTATCTGAAATAGGAGCGCCGTAAATTGAACAAATGTGATAGAATTTCCCTGAATTCTTATATTAACCAAAATATAAAATGATCTAATCGGGTCTCTGATTGCCCTATCATAGAAGTTTAATAGTGCATTTTACTCGACAATCCACGCGCTTTAAGATTCCGCCTAGCCCAGTACGCTATTTGAAATAGGAGCGACGTAAATTGAACAAATGTGATAGAATTTGGCAGAATTCTTAAGTTAACCATAATATAAAATGATCTAATCGGGTCTCTGTTTGCCCTACCCTAGAAGTTTAATAGTGCATTTCACTCGCCATTTCATGCGCTTTGAGATGCCGCTTAGCCCAATACGCTATCTGCAATAGGAGCGACGTAAATTGAACAAATGTGATAGAATTCGGCTGAATTCTTAAATTAACCATAATATAAAATGATCTAATCGGGTCTCTGTTTGCCCTACCCTAGAAGTTTAACAGTGCATTTTACTCGCCATTTCATGCGCTTTGAGATACCGCTTAGCCCAATACGCTATCTGAAATAGGGGCGACGTAAATTGAACAAATGTGATAGAATTTCCCTGAATACTTATATTAACCTTAATGTAAAATGATCTAATCGGGTCTCTGATTGCCCTATCATAGAAGTTTAATAGTGCATTTTACTCGCCAATCCACGCGCTTTAAGATTCCGCCTAGCCCAGTACGCTATCTGAAATAGGAGCGACGTAAATTGTACAAATGTGATAGAATTTGGCTGAATTCTTAAATTAACCATAATATAAAATGATCTAATCGGGTCTCTGTTTGCCCTACCGTAGAAGTTTAATAGTGCATTTTACTCGCCATTTCATGCGCTTTGAGATGCCGCTTAGCCCAATACGCTATCTGAAATAGGAGCGACGCAAATAGAACAATTGTGATAGAATTTCGCTGAATTCTTATATTAACCAAAATATAAAATGATCTAATCGGGTCTCTGATTGCCCTATCATAGAAGTTTAATAGTGCATTTTACTCGCCAATCCACGCGCTTTAAGATTCCGCTTAGCCCAGTACGCTATCTGAAATAGGAGCGACGTAAATTGAACAAATGGGATAGAATTTCCCTGAATACTTATATTAACCTTAATGTAAAATGATCTAATCGGGTCTCTGATTGCCCTATCATAGAAGTTTAATAGTGCATTTTACTCGCCAATCCACGCGCTTTAAGATTCCGCCTAGCCCAGTACGCTATCTGAAATAGGAGCGACGTAAATTGAACAAATGTGATAGAATTTGGCTGAATTCTTAAATTAACCATAATATAAAATGATCTAATCGGGTCTCTGTTCGCCCTACCCTAGAAGTTTAATAGTGCATTTTACTCGCCATTTCTTGCGCTTTAAGATGCCGCCGAGCCCAGTACGCTATCTGAAGTAGGAGCGACGTAAGTTGAGCAAATGTGATAGAATTTTGCTGACATCTTAAATTAACCATAGTATAAAATGATCTAATCGGGTCTCTGTTTGCCCTACCCTACAAGTTTAGCAGTGCATTTTACTCGCCATTTCATGCGCTTTGAGATGCCGCTTAGCCCAATACGCTATCTGAAATAGGAGCGCCGTAAATTGAACAAATGTGATAGAATTTCCCTGAATTCTTATATTAACCAAAATATAAAATGATCTAATCGGGTCTCTGATTGCCCTATCATAGAAGTTTAATAGTGCATTTTACTCGACAATCCACGCGCTTTAAGATTCCGCCTAGCCCAGTACGCTATTTGAAATAGGAGCGACGTAAATTGAACAAATGTGATAGAATTTGGCAGAATTCTTAAGTTAACCATAATATAAAATGATCTAATCGGGTCTCTGTTTGCCCTACCCTAGAAGTTTAATAGTGCATTTCACTCGCCATTTCATGCGCTTTGAGATGCCGCTTAGCCCAATACGCTATCTGCAATAGGAGCGACGTAAATTGAACAAATGTGATAGAATTCGGCTGAATTCTTAAATTAACCATAATATAAAATGATCTAATCGGGTCTCTGTTTGCCCTACCCTAGAAGTTTAACAGTGCATTTTACTCGCCATTTCATGCGCTTTGAGATACCGCTTAGCCCAATACGCTATCTGAAATAGGGGCGACGTAAATTGAACAAATGTGATAGAATTTCCCTGAATACTTATATTAACCTTAATGTAAAATGATCTAATCGGGTCTCTGATTGCCCTATCATAGAAGTTTAATAGTGCATTTTACTCGCCAATCCACGCTCTTTAAGATTCCGCCTAGCCCAGTACGCTATCTGAAATAGGAGCGACGTAAATTGTACAAATGTGATAGAATTTGGCTGAATTCTTAAATTAACCATAATATAAAATGATCTAATCGGGTCTCTGTTTGCCCTACCGTAGAAGTTTAATAGTGCATTTTACTCGCCATTTCATGCGCTTTGAGATGCCGCTTAGCCCAATACGCTATCTGAAATAGGAGCGACGCAAATAGAACAATTGTGATAGAATTTCGCTGAATTCTTATATTAACCAAAATATAAAATGATCTAATCGGGTCTCTGATTGCCCTATCATAGAAGTTTAATAGTGCATTTTACTCGCCAATCCACGCGCTTTAAGATTCCGCTTAGCCCAGTACGCTATCTGAAATAGGAGCGACGTAAATTGAACAAATGGGATAGAATTTCCCTGAATACTTATATTAACCTTAATGTAAAATGATCTAATCGGGTCTCTGATTGCCCTATCATAGAAGTTTAATAGTGCATTTTACTCGCCAATCCACGCGCTTTAAGATTCCGCCTAGCCCAGTACGCTATCTGAAATAGGAGCGACGTAAATTGAACAAATGTGATAGAATTTGGCTGAATTCTTAAATTAACCATAATATAAAATGATCTAATCGGGTCTCTGTTCGCCCTACCCTAGAAGTTTAATAGTGCATTTTACTCGCCATTTCTTGCGCTTTAAGATGCCGCCGAGCCCAGTACGCTATCTGAAGTAGGAGCGACGTAAGTTGAGCAAATGTGATAGAATTACGCTGAATTCTTAAATTAACCATAATATAAAATGATCTAATCGGGTCTCTGTTTGCCCTACCCTAGAAGTTTAATAGTGCATTTTACTCGCCATTTCTTGCGCTTTAAGATGCCGCCGAGCCCAGTACGCTATCTGAAGTAGGAGCGACGTAAATTGAACAATTCTGATAGAATTTCGCTGAATTCTTATATTAACCAAAATATAAAATGATCTAGTCGGGTCTCTGATTGCCCTATCATAGAAGTTTAATAGTGCATTTTGATCGCCATTCCACACGCTTTAAGATGCCGTCTAGCCCAGTATGCTATCTGAAATTGGAGCGACGTAAATTGAACAAATGTGACAGAATTTTGCTGACATCTTAAATTAACCATAGTATAAAATGATCTAATCGGGTCTCTGTTTGCCCTACCCTACAAGTTTAGCAGTGCATTTTACTCGCCATTTCATGCGCTTTGAGATGCCGCTTAGCCCAATACGCTATCTGAAATAGGAGCGCCGTAAATTGAACAAATGTGATAGAATTTCCCTGAATTCTTATATTAACCAAAATATAAAATGATCTAATCGGGTCTCTGATTGCCCTATCATAGAAGTTTAATAGTGCATTTTACTCGACAATCCACGCGCTTTAAGATTCCGCCTAGCCCAGTACGCTATTTGAAATAGGAGCGACGTAAATTGAACAAATGTGATAGAATTTGGCAGAATTCTTAAGTTAACCATAATATAAAATGATCTAATCGGGTCTCTGTTTGCCCTACCCTAGAAGTTTAATAGTGCATTTTACTCGCCATTTCATGCGCTTTGAGATGCCGCTTAGCCCAATACGCTATCTGCAATAGGAGCGACGTAAATTGAACAAATGTGATAGAATTCGGCTGAATTCTTAAATTAACCATAATATAAAATGATCTAATCGGGTCTCTGTTTGCCCTACCCTAGAAGTTTAACAGTGCATTTTACTCGCCATTTCATGCGCTTTGAGATACCGCTTAGCCCAATACGCTATCTGAAATAGGGGCGACGTAAATTGAACAAATGTGATAGAATTTCCCTGAATACTTATATTAAACTTAATGTAAAATGATCTAATCGGGTCTCTGATTGCCCTATCATAGAAGTTTAATAGTGCATTTTACTCGCCAATCCACGCGCTTTAAGATTCCGCCTAGCCCAGTACGCTATCTGAAATAGGAGCGACGTAAATTGTACAAATGTGATAGAATTTGGCTGAATTCTTAAATTAACCATAATATAAAATGATCTAATCGGGTCTCTGTTTGCCCTACCGTAGAAGTTTAATAGTGCATTTTACTCGCCATTTCATGCGCTTTGAGATGGCGCTTAGCCCAATACGCTATCTGAAATAGGAGCGACGTAAATTGAACAAATGTGATAGAATTTGGCTGAAGTCTTAAATTAACCATAATATAAAATCATCTAATCGGGTCTCTGTTTGCCCTACCCTAGAAGTTTAATAGTGCATTTTATTCGCCATTTCATACGCTTTGAGATGCCGCTTTGCCCAATACGCTATCTGAAATAGGAGCGACGTAAATTGAACAAATGTGATAGAATTTCACTGAATTCTTATATTAACCAAAATATAAAATGATCTAATCGGGTCTCTGATTGCCCTAGCATAGAAGTTTAATAGTGCATTTTACTCGCCATTTCATGCGCTTTGAGATGCCGCTTAGCCCAATACGCTATCTGAAATAGGAGCGACGTAAATTGAACAAATGTGATAGAATTTTGCTGAATTCTTAAATTAACCATAATATAAAATGATCTAATCGGGTCTCTGTTTGCCACACCCTAGAAGTTTAATAGCGGATTTTGCTCGCCATTTCATGCGCTTTGAGATGCCGCTTAGCCCAATACGCTATCTGAAATAGGAGCGACGTAAGTTGAAAAATTGTGATAGAATTTCGCTGAATTCTTTTATGAACCATAATGTAAAATGATCTAATCGGGTCTCTGATTGCCCTATCATAGAAGTTTAATAGTGCATTTTGATCGCCATTCCACGCGCTTTAAGATGCCGCCTAGCCCAGTATGCTATCTGAAATTGGAGCGACGTAAATTGAACAAATGTGACAGAATTTTGCTGACATCTTAAATTAACCATAATATAAAATGATCTAATCGGGTCTCTGTTTGCCCTACCCTACAAGTTTAGCAGTGCATTTTACTCGCCATTTCATGCGCTTTGAGATGCCGCTTAGCCCAATACGCTATCTGAAATAGGAGCGCCGTAAATTGAACAAATGTGATAGAATTTCCCTGAATTCTTATATTAACCAAAATATAAAATGATCTAATCGGGTCTCTGATTGCCCTATCATAGAAGTTTAATAGTGCATTTAACTCGGCAATCCACGCGCTTTAAGATTCCGCCTAGCCCAGTACGCTATTTGAAATAGGAGCGACGTAAATTGAACAAATGTGATAGAATTTGGCAGAATTCTTAAGTTAACCATAATATAAAATGATCTAATCGGGTCTCTGTTTGCCCTACCCTAGAAGTTTAATAGTGCATTTCACTCGCCATTTCATGCGCTTTGAGATGCCGCTTAGCCCAATACGCTATCTGCAATAGGAGCGACGTAAATTGAACAAATGTGATAGAATTCGGCTGAATTCTTAAATTAACCATAATATAAAATGATCTAATCGGGTCTCTGTTTGCCCTACCCTAGAAGTTTAACAGTGCATTTCACTCGCCATTTCATGCGCTTTGAGATGCCGCTTAGCCCAATACGCTATCTGAAATAGGAGCGACGTAAGTTGAAAAATTGTGATAGAATTTCGCTGAATTCTTTTATGAACCATAATGTAAAATGATCTAATCGGGTCTCTGTTCTCCCTAGCCTAGAAGTTTAATAGTGCATTTTATTCTCCATTTCATGCGCTTTGAGATGCCGCTTAGCCCAATACGCTATCTGAAATAGGAGCGACAAAAATTGAACAAATGTGATAGAATTTCCCTGAAATCTTATATTAAACAAAATATAAAATGATCTAAACGGGACCCTGATTGCCCTATCATAGAAGTTTAGTCGTGCATTTTACCCGCCATTCCACGCGCTTTAAAATGCCGCCTAGCCCAGTACGCTATCTGAAATAGGAGCGACGTAAGTTGAACAAATGTGATAGAATTACGCTGAATTCTTATATTAACCGTAATATAAAATGGTCTAATCGGGTCCCTGTTTGCCTTATCCTAGAAGTTTAATAGTGAATTTTACTCGCCATTTCATGCGCATTGAGATGCCGCTTAGCCCAATACGCTATCTGAAATAGGAGCGACGTAAATTGAACAAATATGATAGAGTTTCGCTGAATTCTTAAATTAACCATAATATAAAATCATCTTATCGGGTCTCTGTTTGCCCTACCCTAGAAGTTTAATAGTGCATTTTACTCGCCATTTCTTGCGCTTTAAGATGCCGCCGAGCCCAGTACGCTATCTGAAGTAGGAGCGACGTAAATTGAACAATTCTGATAGAATTTCGCTGAATTCTTATATTAACCGAAATATAAAATGATCTAGTCGGGTCTCTGATTGCCCAATCATAGAAGTTTAATAGTGCATTTTGATCGCCATTCCACGCGCTTTAAGATGCCGCATAGCCCAGTATGCTATCTGAAATTGGAGCGACGTAAATTGAACAAATGTGACAGAATTTTGCTGACATCTTAAATTAACCATAATATAAAATGATCTAATCGGGTCTCTGTTTGCCCTACCCTACAAGTTTAGCAGTGCATTTTACTCGCCATTTCATGCGCTTTGAGATGCCGCTTAGCCCAATACGCTATCTGAAATAGGAGCGAAGTAAATTGAACAAATGTGATAGAATTTCCCTGAAATCTTATATTAAACAAAATATAAAATGATCTAAACGGGACTCTGATTGCCCTATCATAGAAGTTTAGTAGTGCATTTTACTCGCCCTTCCACGTGCTTTAAGATGCCGCCTAGCCCAGTACACTATCTGAAATAGGAGCGACGTATGTTGAACAAATGTGATAGAATTACGCTGAATTCTTATATTAACCGTAATATAAAATGATCTAATCGGGTCTCTGTTTGCCCTACCCTAGAAGTTTAACAGTGCATTTTACTCGCCATTTCATGCGCTTTGAGATGCCGCTTAGCCCAATACGCTATCTGAAATAGGAGCGAAGTAAATTGAACAAATGTGATAGAATTTCCCTGAAATCTTATATTAAACAAAATATAAAATGATCTAAACGGGACTCTGATTGCCCTATCATAGAAGTTTAGTAGTGCATTTTACTCGCCCTTCCACGTGCTTTAAGATGCCGCCTAGCCCAGTACACTATCTGAAATAGGAGCGACGTATGTTGAACAAATGTGATAGAATTACGCTGAATTCTTATATTAACCGTAATATAAAATGATCTAATCGGGTCTCTGTTTGCCCTACCCTAGAAGTTTAATAGTGCATTTTACTCGCCATTTCATGCGCTTTGAGATGGCGCTTAGCCCCATACGCTATCTGCAATAGGAGCGACGTAAATTGAACAAATGTGATAGAATTTCGCTGAATTCTTAAATTAACCATAATATAAAATGATCTAATCGGGTCTCTGTCTGCCCTATCATAGAAGTTTAATAGTGCATTTCACTCGTCATTTCATGCGCTTTGAGATGCCGCCCAGCCCAGTACGCTATCTGAAGTAGGAGCGACGTAAGTTGAACAAATGTGATAGAATTACGCTGAATTAATATATTAACCTTAATGTAAAATGATCTAATCGGGTCTTTGTTCGCCCTACCCTTGAAGTTTAATAGTGCACATTGCTCGCCATTTCATGCGCTTTGAGATGGCGCTTAGCCCAATACGCTATCTGAAATAGGAGCGACGTAAATTGAACAAATGTGATAGAATTTCGCTGAATTCTTATATTAACCAAAATATAAAATGATCTAATCGGGTCTCTGATTGCCCTATCATAGAAGATTAATAGTGCATTTTACTGGCCATTTCACGCGCTTTAAGATGCCGCCTAGCCCAGTACGCTATATGAAATAGGAGCGACGTAAATTGAACAAGTGTGATAGAATTTTGCCGAATTCTTAAATTAACCATAATATAAAATTATCTAATCGGGTCTCTGTTTGCCCTACCCTAGAAGTTTAATAGTGCACTTTGCTCGCCATTTCATGCGCTTTGAGATGGCGCTTCGCCCAATAAGCTATCTGAAATAGGAGCGACGTAAATTGAACAAATGTGATAGAATTTCTCTGAATACTTATATTAACCTTAACGTAAAATGATCTAATCGGGTCTCTGATTGCCCTATCATAGAAGTTTAATAGTGAATTTTACTCGCCATTTCATGCGCATTGAGATGCCGCTTAGCCCAATACGCTATCTGAAATAGGAGCGACGTAAATTGAACAAATGTGATAGAATTTGGCTGAATTCTTAAATTAACCATAATATAAAATCATCTTATCGGGTCTCTGTTTGCCCTACCCTAGAAGTTTAATAGTGCATTTTACTCGCCATTTCTTGCGCTTTAAGATGCCGCCGAGCCCAGTACGCTATCTGAAGTAGGAGCGACGTAAGTTGAGCAAATGTGATAGAATTACGCTGAATTCTTAAATTAACCATAATATAAAATGATCTAATCGGGTCTCTGTTTGCCCTACCCTAGAAGTTTAACAGTGCATTTTACTCGCCATTTCATGCGCTTTGAGATACCGCTTAGCCAAATACGCTATCTGAAATAGGGGCGACGTAAATTGAACAAATGTGATAGAATTTCCCTGAATACTTATATTAACCTTAATGTAAAATGATCTAATCGGGTCTCTGTTCGCCCTACCCTAGAAGTTCAATAGTGCATTTCACTCGCCATTTCATGCGCTTTGAGATGCCGCTTAGCCCAATACGCTATCTGAAATAGGAGCGACGCAAATAGAACAATTGTGATACAATTTCGCTGAATTCTTATATGAACCAAAATATAAAATGATCTAATCGGGTCTCTGATTGCCCTATCATAGAAGTTTAATAGTGCATTTTACTCGCCAATCCACGCGCTTTAAGATTCCGCATAGCCCAGTACGCTATCTGAAATAGGAGCGACGTAAATTGAACAAATGTGATAGAATTTCCCTGAATACTTATATTAACCTTAATGTAAAATGATCTAATCGGTTCTCTGATGGCCCTATCATAGAAGTTTAATAGTGCATGTTACTCGCCAATCCACGCGCTTTAAGATTCCGCCTAGCCCAGTACGCTATCTGAAATAGGAGCGACGTAAATTGAACAAATGTGATGGAATTTGGCTGAATTCTTAAATTATCCATAATATAAAATGATCTAACCGGGTCTCTGTTTGCCCTACCCTAGAAGTTTAATAGTGCATTTTACTCGCCATTTCATGCGCTTTGAGATGGCGCTTAGCCCAATACGCTATCTGAAATAGGAGCGACGTAATTGAACAAATGTGATACAATTTCCCTGAAATCTTATATTAAACAAAATATAAAATGATCTAACCGGGACTCTGATTGCTCTATCATAGAAGTTTAGTAGTGCATTTTACTCGCGCTTCCACCCACTTTAAGATGCCGCCTAGCCCAGTACACTATCTGAAATATGAGCGACGTAAGTTGAACAAATGTGATAGAATTTCCCTGAATCTTATATTAACCTTAATGTAAAATTATCTAATCGGGTCTCTGATTGCCCTACCCTAGAAGTTTAATAGTGCATTTTACTCGCCATTTCATGCACTTTGAGATGCCGCTTAGCCCAATACGCTATCTGACATAGGAGCGACGTAAATTGAACAAATGTGATAGAATTTCGCTAAATTCTTATATTAACCAAAATATAAAATGATCTAATCGGATCTCTGATTGCCCTATCATAGAAGTTTAATAGTGCATTTTACTCGCCATTCCACGCGCTTTAAGTTGCCGCCTAGCCCAGTACGCTATCTGAAATAGGAGCCGCGTAAGTTGAACAAGTGTGACAGAATTACGCTGAATTCTTATATTAACCGTAATATAAAATGATCTAATCGGGTTTCTGATTGCCCTATCATAGAAGTTTAATAGTGCATTTTACTCGCCATTCCACGCGGTTTAAGATGCCGCCTTGCCCAGTACGCTATCTGAAATAGGAGCGACGTAAATTGAACAAATGTGATAAAATTTTGCTGAATTCTTAAGTTAACCATAATATAAAATGATCTAATCGGGTCTCTGTTTGCCCTACCCTAGAAGTTTAAAAGTGCATTTCACTCGTCATTTCATGCGCTTTGTGATGCCGCTTAGCCCAATAAGCTATCTGAAATAGGAGCGACGTAAATTGAACAAACGTGATAGAATTTCGCTGAATTCTTATATTTACCAAAATATAAAATGATCTAATCGGGTCTCTGATTGCCCTATCATAGAAGTTTAATAGTGCATTTTACTCGCCATTCCACGCGCTTTAAGGTGCCGCCTAGCCCAGTACGCTATCTGAAATAGGAGCGACGTAAGTTGTACAAATGTGATAGAATTTTGCCGAATTCTTAAGTTAACGATAACATAAGATGATGTAATCGGGTCTCTGTCAGACCTACCCTAGAAGTTTAATAGTGCATTTTACTCGCCATTTCATGCGCTTTGAGATGCCGCTTAGCCCAATACGCTATCTGAAATAGGAGCGACAGAAGTTGAACAAATGTGATAGAAGTTCGCTGAATTTTTTTATTAACCATAATGTAAAATGATCTGATCGGGTCTCTGTTCGCCTTAGCCTACAAGTTTAATAGTGCATTTTATTCGCCTCTTCATGCGCTTTGAGATGCCGCTTAGCCGAATACGCTATCTGAAATAGGAGCGACGTAAATTGAACAAATGTGATACAATTTCCCTGAAATCTTATATTAAACAAAATATAAAATGACTAATCGGGTCTCTGATTGCCCTATCATAGAAGTTTAGTAGTGCATTTTACTCGCCATTCCACGCGCTTTAAGATGCCGCCTAGCCCAGTACGATATCTGAAATAGGAGCGACGTAAATTGAACAAATGTGATAGAATTTCGCTGAATTCTTTTATTAACCAAAATGTGAAATGATCCTATCGGGTCTCTGTTCGCCCTACCATAGAAGTCTAATAGTGCATTTCACTCGCCATTTCATGCGCTTTGAGAAGCCGCATAGCCCAATACGCTATCTGAAATAGGAGCGACGTAAATTGAACAAATGTGATAGAATTTCCGTGAATTCTTATATTAACCTTAATGTAAAATGACCCTATCGGGTCTCTGTTCGCCCTACCATAGAAGTCCTAATAGTGCATTTCACTCGCCATTTCATGCGCTTTGAGAGGCCGCTTAGCCCCAATACGCTATCTGAAATAGGAGCGACGTAAATTGAACAAATGTGATACAATTTCCCTGAAATCTTATATTAAACAAAATATAAAATGATCTAATCGGGTCTCTGATTGCCCTATCATAGAAGTTTAGTAGTGCATTTTACTCGCCATTCCACGCGCTTTAAGATGCCGCCTAGCCCAGTACGATATCTGAAATAGGAGCGACGTAAGTTGAACAAATGGGATAGAATTTCGCAGAATTCTTATATTAACCAAAATATAAAATGATCTAATCTGGTCTCTGTTCGCCCTAGCCTAGAAGTTAAATAGTGCACTTTGTTCGCCATTTCATGCGTTTTGAGATGCCGCTTAGCCCAATAAGCTATCTGAAATAGGAGCGACGTAAGTTGAACAAATGTGATAGAATTTCGCTGAATTCTTATATTAACCAAAATATAAAATGATCTAATCGGGTCTCTGAAAGCCCTATCATAGAAGTTTAATAGTGCATTTTACTCGCCATTTCATGCGCTTTGAGATGCCGCTTAGCCCAGTACGCTATCTGAAATAGGAGCGACGTAAGTTGAACAAATGTGATAGAATTACACTGAATTATTATATTAACCGTAATATAAAATGATCTAATCGGGTCTCTGTTTGCTTATCCTAGAAGTTTAATAGCGCATTTTACTCGCCATTTCATGCGCATTGAGATGCCGCTTAACCCAATACGCTATCTGAAATAGGAGCGACGTAAATTGAACAAATATGATAGAGTTTCGCTGAATTCTTAAATTAACCATAATATAAAATGATCTTATCCGGTCTCTGTTTGCCCTACCCTAGAAGTTTAATAGTGCATTTCACTCGTCATTTCATGCGCTTTGAGATGCCGCTTAGCCCAATAAGCTATCTGAAATATCGGCGACGTAAATTGAACAAATGTGAGAGAATCTCGCTGCATTCTTATATTAACCGTAATATAAAATGATCTATCGGGTCTCTGATTGCCCTATCATAGAAGTTTAATAGTGCATTTTACTCGCCATTCCACGCGTTTTAAGATGCCGCCTAGCCCAGTATGCTATCTGAAATAGGAACGACGTAAATTGAACAAATGTGATAGAATTTCGCTGAATTCTTATATTCACCAAAATATAAAATGATCTAATGGGGTCTCTGTTTGCCCTACCCTAGAAGTTTAATAGTGCATTTTACTCGCCATTTCTTGCGCTTTGAGATGCCGCTTAGCCCAATAAGCTATTTCAAATAGGAGCGACGTAAATTGAACAAATGTGACAGAATTACGCTGAATTCTTATATTAACCGTAATATAAAATGATCTAATCGGGTCTCTGTTTGCCTTATCCTAGAAGTTTGATAGTGCATTTTACTCGCCATTTCATGCGCTTTGAGATGCCGCTTAGCCCAATAATCTATCTGAAATAGGAGCGATGTAAATTGAACAAATGTGATAGAATTTCGCTGAATTCTTAAATTAACCATAATATGAAATGACCTAATCGGGTCTGTGTTTGCCCTACCCTAGAAGTTTAATAGTACATTTTATTCGTCATTTCATGCGCTTTGAGATGCCGCCTGGCCCAGTACGCTATCTGAAATAGAGCGACATAAATTGAACAAATGTGATAGAATTTCGCTGAATTCTTTTATTTACCATAATGTTAATAGATCTAATCGGGTCTCTGTTCGCCCTAGCGTAGACGCGTAATAGTGCATTTTATTCGTCATTTCATGCGCTTTGAGATGCCGCTTAGCCGAATACGCTACCTGAAATAGGGGCGACGTAAAATGAACAAACGTGATAGAATTTCGCTGAATACTTATATTAACCAAAATATAAAATGATCTAATCGGGTCTCTGATTGCCCTATCATAGAAGTTTAAGAGTGCATTTTGCTCGCCATTCCACGCGCTTTAAGATGCCGCCTAGCCCAGTACGCTATCTGAAATAGGAGCGACGTAAGTTGAACAAATGTGATAGAATAACGCTGAATTCTTATATTAACCGTAATATAAAATGGTCTAATCGGGTCTCCGTTTGCCTTAACCTAGAAGTTTAATAGTGCATTTCTCTCGTCATTTCAAGCGCTTCGAGATGCCGCTTAGCCCAATACGCTATCTGAAATAGGGGCGACGTAAATTGAACAAATGTGACAGAATTACGCTGAATTCTTATATTAACCGTAATATAAAAAGATCTAATCGGGTCTTTGTTTGCCCTACCCTAGAAGTTTAACAGTGCATTTTACTCGCCATTTCATGAGCATTGAGATGCCGCTTAGCCCAATACGCGATCTGAAATAGGAGCGACATAAATTGAACAAATGTGATAGAGTTTCGCTGAATTCTTAAATTAACCATAATATAAAAAGATCTTATCGGGACTCTGTTTGCCCTACCCTAGAAGTTTAATAGTGCATTTTACTCGCCATTTCTTGCGCTTTGAGATGCCGCTTAGACCAATACGCTATCTGAAACATCAGCGACGTAAATTGAACAAATGTGATAGAATTACGCTCAATTATTATATTAACCGTAATATAAAATTATCTAATCGGGTCTCTGTTTGCCCTACCCTAGAAGTTTAATAGTGCACATTGCTCGCCATTTCATGCGCTTTGAGATGGCGCTCAGCCCAATACGCTATCTGAAATAGGAGCGACGTAAATTGAACAAATGTGATAGAATTTGGCTGAATTCTTAAATTAACCATAATATAAAATGATCTAATCGGGTCTGTGATTGCCCTACCCTAGAAGTTTAACAGTGCATTGTAATCGCCATTTCATGCGCTTTGAGAAGCAGCTTAGCCCAATACGCTATCTGAAATAGGAGCGACGTATATTGAACAAATGTGATAGAATACCCCGGAATACTTATATTAACCTTAATGTAAAATGATCTAATCGGGTCTCTGTTCGCCCTACCCTAGAAGTGTAATAGTGCATTTCACTCGCCATTTCATGCGCTTTGAGATGCCGCTTAGCCCAATACGCTATCTGAAATAGGAGCGACGTAAATAGAACAATTGTGATAGAATTTCGCTAAATTCTTATATTAACCATGATATAAAATGATCTAATCGGGTCTCTGTTTGTCCTACCCTAGAAGTTTAACAGTGCATTTTAATCGCCATTTCATGCGCTTTGAGAAGCAGCTTAGTCCAATACGCTATCTGAAATAGGAGCGACGTAAATTGAACAAATGTGATACAATTTTTCTGAATTCTTAAATAAACCATAATATGAAATGATCTAATCGGGTCTCTGTTTGCCCTACACTAGAAGTTTAACAGTACATTTTAATCGCCATTTCATGCGCTTTGAGAAGCAGCTTAGCCCAATACGCTATCTGAAATAGGAGCGACGTATATTGAACAAATGTGATAGAATACCCCGGAATACTTATATTAACCTTAATGTAAAATCATCTTATCGGGTCTCTGTTTGCCCTACCCTAGAAGTTTAATAGTGCATTTTACTCGCCATTTCTTGCGCTTTAAGATGCCGCCGCGCCCAGTACGCTATCTGAAGTAGGAGCGACGTTAGTTGAACAAATGTGATAGAATTACGCTGAATTCTTATATTAACCGTAATATAAAATGATCTAATCGGATCTCTGTTCGCCCTACCCCTACAAGTTTAGCAGTGCATTTACTCGGCATTTCATGCGCTTTGAGATGCCGCTTAGCCCAATACGCTATCTGCAATAGGAGCGACGTCCATTGAACAAATGTGATAGGATTTCGCTGAATTCTTAAATTAACCATAATATCAAATGATCTAATCGGGTCTCTGTTTGCCCTATCATAGATGTTTAATAGTGCATTTCACTCGTCATTTCATGCGCTTTGAGATGCCGCCTAGCCCAGTACGCTATCTGAAATAGGAGCGACGTAAGTTGAACAAATGTGATAGAATTACGCTCAATTCTTATATTAACCTTATGTAAAATGATCTAATCGGTTCTCTGTTCGCCCTACCCTAGAAGTTTAATAGTGCCTTTCACTCGTCATTTCATGCGCTTTGAGATGCCGCTTAGCCCAATACGCTATCTGAAATAGGAGCGACGTAAATAGAACAGTTGTGATAGATTTTCGTTGAATTCTTATATTAACCAAAATATAAAATGATCTAATCGGGTCTCTGATTGCCCTATCATAGAAGTTTAATAGTGCATTTCACTCGCCATTCCACGCGCTTTAAGATTCCGCCTAGCCCAGTACGCTATCTGAAATAGGAGCGACGTAAATTGAACAAATGTGATAGAATTTGGCTGAATTTTTAAATTAACCATAATATAAAATGATCTAATCGGGTCTCTGTTTGCCCTACCCTAGAAGTTTAATAGTGCATTTTACTCGCCATTTCATGCGCTTTGAGGTGGCGCTTATCCCAATACGCTATCTGAAATAGGAGCGACGTAAATTGAACAAATGTGATAGAATTTCGCTGAATTCTTATATTAACCAAATATAAAATGATCTAGTCGGGTCTCTGATTGCCCTATCATAGAAGTTTAATAGTGCATTTAGCTCGCCTTTCCACACGCTTTAAGATGCCGCCTAGCCCAGTACGCTATCTGAAATTGGAGCGACGTCAATTGAACAAATGTGATAGAATTTGGCTGAATTCTTAAATTAACCATAACATAAAATGATCTAATCGGGTCTCTGTTTGCCCTACCCTAGAAGTTTAATAGTGCATTTTACTCGCCATTTCATGCGCATTGAGATGCCGCTTAGCCCAATACGCTATCTGAAATATCAGCGACGTAAATTGAACAAATGTGATAGAATTACGCTGAATTCTTATATTAACCAAAATATAAAATGATCTAGTCGGGTCTCTGATTGCCCTATCATAGAAGTTTAATAGTGCATTTAGCTCGCCTTTCCACACGCTTTAAGATGCCGCCTAGCCCAGTACGCTATCTGAAATAGGAGCGACGTACGTTGAACAAATGTGATAGAATTACGCTGAATTCTTATATTAACCGTAATATAAAATGAACGAATCGGGTCTCTGTTTGCCTTATCCTAGGAAGTTTAATAGTGCATTTTACTCGCCATTTCATGCGCATTGAGATGCCGCTTAGCCCAATACGCTATCTGAAATATCAGCGACGTAAATTGAACAAATGTGAGAGACTTTCGCTGAATTCTTATATTAACCTTAATGTAAAGTGTTCTAATCGGGTCTCTATTCGCCCTACCCTAGAAGATTAATAGTGCATTTCACTCGTCATTTCATCCGCTTTGAGATGCCGCTTTGCTCAATTAGCTATCCGAAATAGGAGCGACGTAAATTGAACAAATGTGATAGAATTTTGCTGAATTCTTAAATTAACCATAATATAAAATGATCTAATCGGGTCTCTGTTTGCCCTACCCTAAAAGTTTAATAGTGCATTTTACTCGCCATTTCATGCGCTTTGAGATGCCGCCTAACCCAATACGCTATCTGAAATAGGAGCAACGAAAGTTGAACAAATGCGATAGAATTTCGCTGAATTATTTTATTAACCAGAATGTAAAATGATCTAATCTGGTCTCAGTTCGCCCTACCATAGAAGTCTTATAGTGCATTTCACTGGCCAATTCATGCGCTTTGAGATGCCGCTTAGCCCAATACGCTATCTGAAATAGGAGCGACCTAAATTGAACGAATGTGATAGAATTTTGCTGAATTCTTAAATTAACCATAATATAAAATGATCTAATCGGGTCTCTGCTTGCCCTACCCTAGAAGTTTAATAGTGCATTTTACTCGTCATTTCATGCGCTTTGAGATGCCGCTTAGCCGAATACGCTATCTGGAATAGGTGCGACGTAAATTGAACAAATGTGATACTATTTCCCTGAAATCTTATATTAAACAAAATATAAAATGATCTAATCGGGTCTCTGATTGCCCTATCATAGAAGTTTAGTAGTGCATTTTACTCGCCATTCCACGCGCTTTAAGTTGCCGCCTAGCCCAGTACGCTATCTGAAATAGGAGCGACGTACGTTGAACAAATGTGATAGAATTACGCTGAATTCTTATATTAACCGTAATATAAAATGATCGAATCGGGTCTCTGTTTGCCTTATCCTAGAAGTTTAATAGTGCATTTTACTGGCCATTTCATGCGCATTGAGATGCCGCTTAGCCCAATACGCTATCTGAAATAGGAGCGATGTAAATTGAACAAATGTGATGGAATTTCGCTGAATTCTTAAATTAACCACAATATAAAATGATCTAATCGGGTCTCTGATTGCCCTATCATAGAAGTTTAACAGTGCATTTTACTCGCCATTCCACGCGCTTTAAGTTGCCGCCTAGCCCAGCACGCTATCTGAAATAGGAGCTACGTAAGTTGAACAAATGTCACAGAATTACGCTGAATTCTTATATTAACCGTAATATAAAATGATCTAATCGGGTCTCTGTTTGCCTTATCCTAGGAGTTTAATAGTGCATTTTACTCGCCATTTC
>CAKAJE020000863.1:0-38418 GCA_916610135.2 Macropis europaea
ATTAGACCATTTTATATTATGGTTAATTTAAGAATTCAGCGAAATTCTATCACATTTGTTCAATTTATGTCGCTCCTATTTCAGATAGCGTATTGGGCTAAGCGGCATCTCAAAGCGAATGAAATGGCGAGCAAAATGCACCATTAAACTTCTCGGGTAAGGCAAACAGAGACCCGATTAGATCATTTTATATTACGGTTAATATAAGTTTTCTGCAGAATTCTATCACATTTGTTCAATTTACGTCGCTCCTATTTCAGGTAGCGTATTGCGCTAAGCGGCATCTCAAAGCTGATGAAATGGCGAGTAAAATGCACTATTAAACTTCTAGGGTAGGGCAAACAGAGACTCAATTAGATCATTTTATGTTATGGTTAATTTAAGAATTCAGCGAAATTCTGCCACATTTGTTCAATTTACGTCGCCCCTATTTCAGATAGCGTACTGGGCTAGACGCCATCTTAAAGCGCATGAATTGGCGAATAAAATGCACTATTAAACTTCTGGGCTAGGGCGAACAGAGACCCGATTAGATCATTTTACATTATGGTTAATTTAAGAATTCACCGAAATTCTATCACATTTGTTCAAGTTACGTCGCTCCTATTTCAGATAGCGTATTGGGCTAAGCGGCATCTCAAAGCGCATGAAATGGCGAGTAAAATGCACTATTAAACTTTTCGGGTAAGGCAAACAGAGACCCGATTAGATCATTTTATATTACGGTTAATATAAGTTTTAAGCAAAATTCTATCACATTTGTTCAATTTACGTCGCTCCTATTTCAGAAAGCGTACATGGCTAGACGGCGTCTTAAAGCGCGTGGAATGGCGAGTAAAATACACTATTAAACTTCTAGGGTTGGGCAAACAGAGACCCGGTTAGATCATTTTATGTTATGGTTAATTTAAGAATTCAGCGAAATTCTGTCACATTTGTTCAATTTACGTCGCTCCTATTTCAGATGGCGTACTGGGCTAGGCGGTATCTTAAAGCGCATGGAATGGCGAGTAAAATGCACTATTAAACTTCTATGATAGGGCAATCAGAGACCCGATTGGATCATTTTATATTTTGGTTAATATAAGAATTCAGCGAAATTCTATCACATTTGTTCAATTTACGTCGCTCCTATTTCAGATAGCGTATTGGGCTAAGCGTCATCTCAAAGTGCATGAAATGACGATTGAAGTGCGCTATTAAACTTCTAGGGTAGGGCGAACAGAGCCCCGATTAGATCATTTTACAATAGGGTTAATATAAGAATTCCGGAAAATTCTATCACATTTGTTCAATTTACGTCGCTCCTATTTCAGATAGCGTATTGGGCTAAGCGGCATCTCAAAGCGCATGAAATGGCGAGTAAAATGCACTATTAAACTTCTCGGGGAAGGCAAACAGAGACCCGATTAGATCATTTTATACTACGGTTAATATAAGATTTCAGCAAATTCTATCACATTTTTTCAATTTACGTCGCTCCTATTTCAGATAGCGTATTGGGCTAAGCGGCATCTCAAAGCGCATGAAATGACGAGTAAAATGCACTATTAAACTTCTAGGGTAGGGCAAACAGAGACCCGATTATATCATTTTATATTATGGTTAATTTAAGAATTCAGCGAAGTTCTATCACATTTGTTCAATTTACGTCGCTCCTATTTCAGATAGCGAATTGGGCTAAGCGGCTTCTCAAAGCCCATGAAATGGCGAGTAAAATGCACTGTTAAACTTCTTGGGTAGGGCAAACAGAGACCCGATTAGATCATTTTATATTATGGTTAATTTAAGAGTTCAGCAAAATACTATCAGATTTGTACAATTTACGTCGCTCCCATCTCAGATAGCGTACTGGGCTAGACGGCATCTTAAAGCGCGCGGAATGGCGAGTAAAATGCACTATTTACCTTCTATGATAGGGCAATCAGAGACCCGATTCGATCATTTTATATTTTGGTTAATATAAGAATTCAGCGAAATTCTATCACATTTGTTCAATTTACGTCGCCCCTATTTCAGATAGCGTACTGGGCTAGACGCCATCTTAAAGCGCATGAATTGGCGAATAAAATGCACTATTAAACTTCTGGGCTAGGGCGAACAGAGACCCTATTAGATCATTTTACATTATGGTTAATAAAAGAATTCACCGAAATTCTATCACATTTGTTCAAGTTACGTCGCTCCTGTTTCAGATAGCGTATTGGGCTAAGCGGCATCTCAAAGCGCATGAAATGACGAGTAAAATGCGCTATTAAACTTCTAGGGTAGGGCAAACAGAGACCCGATTAGATCATTTTATATTATGGTTAATTTAAGAATTCTGCGAAGTTCTATCACATTTGTTCAATTTACGTCGCTCCTATTTCACATAGCTTATTGGGCCAAGCGGCATCTCAAAGCGCATGAATTGGCGAATGAAATGCACTATTAAACTTCTCGGCTAGGGCGAACAGAGACCCGATTAGATCATTTTACATTAAGGTTAATAAAAGAATTCACCGAAATTCTATCACATTTGTTCAATTTACGTCGCCCCTATTTCAGATAGTGTATTGGGCTAAGCGGCATCTCAAAGCGCATGAAATGACGAGTGAAATGCACTATTGAACTTCTAGGGTAGGGCAAACAGAGACACGATTAGATCATTTTATATTATGGTTAATTTAAGAATTCAGCGAAATTCTATCACATTTGTTCAATTTACGTCGCTCCTATTTCAGATAGCGTATTGGTCTAAGCGGCATCACAAAGCGCATGAACTGGCGGGTAAAATGCACTATTAAACTTCTGGGGTAGGGCGAAGAGAGACCCGATTAGATCATTTTACATTAAGGTTAATATAAGAATTCAGTGAAATTCTATCACATTTGTTCAATTTTCGTCGCTCATATTTCAGATAGCGTATTGGGCTAAGCGGCATCTCAAAGCGCATGAAATGGCGAGTGAAATGCACTACTAAACTTCTGGGGTGAGGCAAACAGAGACCCGATTAGATCATTTTAAATTACGGTTAATATAATAATTCAGCGTAATTCTATCACATTTGTTAGACTAACGTCGCTCCTATTTCAAATAGCGTATGGGGCTAACCGGCATCTCAAAGCGCATGAAATGGCGAGTAAAATGCACTACTAAACTTCTAGGGTAAGGCAAACAGAGACACGATTAGATCATTTTAAATTACGGTTAATATAAGAATTAAGGGTAATTCTATCACATTTGTTCAATTTACGTCGCTCATATTTCAGATAGTGTATTGGTCTAAGTGGCATCTCAAAGCGCCAGAAATGGCGAGAAAAATGCACTATAAAACTTCTAGAGTAGGGCAAACAGAGACCCGATTATATGATTTTATATTATGGTTAATTTAAGAATTCAGCGTAATTCTATCAGATTTGTTCAATTTACATCGCTCCGATTTCAGATAGCGTATTTGGCTAAGCGGCATCTCAAAGCGCATGAAATGGCGAGTAAAATGCACTATTAAACTTCTAGGGTAGGGCAAACAGAGACCCGATTAGATCATTTTAAATTACGGTTAATATAAGAATTCAGCGTAATTCTATCACATTTGTTCAACTTACGTCGCTCCTATTTCAGATAGCGTCCTGAGCTAGGCGGAATCTTAAAGCTCGTGGAAAGGCGAGTAAAATGTACTATTAAACTTCTATGATAGGGCAATCAGAGACACGATTAGATCATTTTACATTAACGTTAATATGAGAATTCAGCGAAATTCTATCACATTTGCTCAATTTACGTCGCTCATATTTCAGATAGTGTATTGGTCTAAGCGGCACCTCAAAGCGCCAGAAATGCCGAGTAAAATGCACTATTAAACTTCTAGGGTAGGGCAAACAGAGACTCGATTATATCATTTTATATTATGCTTAATTTAAGAATGCAGCGTAATTCTATCACATTTGTTCAATTTACATCGCTCCGATTTCAGATAGTGTATTTGGCTAAGCGGCATCTCAAAGCGCATGAAATTACGAGTAAAATGCACTATTATACTTCTAGGGTAGGGCAAACAGAGACCCGATTAGATCATTTTATATTATGGTTAATTTAAGAATTCAGCAAAATTATATCACATTTGTTCAATTTACATCGCTCCTATTTCAGATGGCGTATTGGGCTAAGCGGCATCTCAAAGCGCATGAAATGGCGAGTAAAATGCAGTATAAAACTTCTAGGGTAGGGCAAACAGAGACCCGATTAGGTCATTTTATATTATGGTTAATTTAAGAATTCAGCAAAATTCTATCACATTTGGTCAATTTACGTCGCTCCTATTTCAGGTAGCGTATTGGGCTAAGCGGCATCTCAAAGCGCATGAAATGGCGAGTAAAATACACTATTAAACTTCTAGGGTAAGGCAAACAGAGACCCGATTAGATCATTTTATATTACTGTTAATATAAGAATTCAGCGTAATTCTATCACATTTGTTCAACTTACGTCGCTCCTATTTCAGATAGCGTAATGGGCTAGGCGGCATCTTAAAGTGCGTGGAAGGGCGACTAAAATGCACTACTAAACTTCTATGGTAGGGCAATCAGAGACCCGATTAGATCATTTTGTATTTTGTTTAATATAATATTTCAGGGAAATTCTATCACATTTGTTCAATTTACATCGCTCCTATTTCAGATAGCGTACTGGGCTAGGCGGCATGTTAAAGCGCGTGGAATGGCGAGTAAAATGCGCTATTAAACTACTATGATAGGGCAATCAGAGAACCGATTAGATCATTTTATATTTTGGTTAACATAAGGATTCGGCGAATTCTATGACATTTGTTCAATTTATGTCGCTCATATTTCAGATAGCGTATTCCACTAAGCCGCATCTCAAAGCGCAAGTAATGGCGAGAAAAATGCACTATTAAACTTCTAGGGTAGGGCAAACAGAGACCCGATTAGATCATTTTATATTATGGTTAATTTAAGAATTCAGCAAAATTCTATCACATTTGTTCAATTTACGTCGCTCCTATTTCAGATAGCGTACTGGGTTACGCGGCATCTTAAGGAGCGTGGAATGGCGAGTAAAATGCACTATTAAACTTCTAGGATAGGGCAATCAGAGACCCGATTAGATCATTTTATATTATGTTTAATTTAAGAATTAAGCGAAACTTTATCACACTTCTTCAATTTACGTAGCTCCAATTTGAGATAGCGTACTGGGCTAGGCGGCACCCTAAAGCGAATGAAATGGCGAGTAAAATGCACTATTAAACTCCTAGGGTAAGGCAAACAGAGACCCGATTAGATCATTTGATATTACTGTTAATATAAGAATTCAGCGTAATTCTATCACATTTCTTCAACTTACGTCGCTCCAATTTCAGATAGCGTACTGGGCTAGGCGGCATCTTAAAGCGCGTGGAAAGGCGAGTAAAATGCACTACTAAACTTCTATGATAGGGCAATCAGAGACCCGATTAGGTCATTTTAAATTTTGTTCAATATAAGAATTCAACAAAATTCTATCACATTTGTTCAATTTACGTCGCTCCTATTTCAGATAGCGTATTGGGCTAGGCGGCATCTTAAAGCGCGAGGAATGGCGAGTAAAATGCACAATTTAACTTCTATGATAGGGCAATCAGAGACCCGATTCGATCATTTTATATTTTGGTTTATATAAGAATTCAGCGAAGTTGTATCACATTTGTTCAATTTACGTCGTTCCTAGTTCAGATAGCGTATTGGGCCAAGCGGCATCTCAAAGCGCATGAAATGACGAGTAAAGTGCACTATTAAACTTCTAGGGTAGGGCAAACAGAGACCCGATTAGATGATTTTATGTTATGGTTAACATAACAATTCAGCGAAATTCTATCACATTTGTTAAATTTACGTCGCTCCGATTTCAGATAGCGTATTGTGCTAAGAGGCATCTCAAAGCGCATGAAATGGCGAGTAAAATGCACTATTAAACTTCTAGGGTAGGGCAAACAGAGACCCGATTAGATCATTTTATATTATGGTTAATTTAAGAATTCAGCAAAATTCTATCAGATTTGTTCAATTTACGTCCCTCCTATCTCAGATAGCGTACTGGGCTAGGCGGCATCTTAAAGCGCGAGGAATGTCGAGTAAAATGCACAATTTAACTTCTATGATAGGGCAATCAGAGACCCGATTCGATCATTTTATATTTTGGTTTATATAAGAATTCAGCGAAGTTGTATCACATTTGTTCAATTTACGTCGTTCCTATTTCAGATAGCGTATTGGGCTAAGCGGCATATCAAAGCGCATGAACTGGCGAGTAAAATGCACTATTAAACTTCTAGGGTCGGGCAAACAGAGACCCGATTAGATCATTTTATATTATGGTTAATTTAAGAATTCAGCAAAAGCCTGTCACATTTATTCAATTTACGTCGCTCCTATTTCAGATAGCGTACTGTGCTAGGCGGCATCTTAAAGCGCGTGGAATGGCGAGTAAAATGCACAATTTAACTTCTATGATAGGGCAATCAGAGACCTGATTAGATCATTTTATATTTTAGTTATTATAAGAATTCTGCGAAATTCTATCGCATTTGTTCAATTTACGTCGCTCCTATTTCAGATAGCGTATTGGGCTAAGCGTCATCTCAAAGCGCATGAATTGACGAGTAAAATGCACTATTAAACTCTAGGGTAGGGCAAACAGAGACCCGATTAGATCATTTTATGTTATGGTTAATTTAAGAACTCAGCGAAATTCTATCACATTTGTTCAATTTAAGTCTCTCCTATGTCAGATAGCGTATTGGCCTAAGCGGCATCTCAAAGCGCATGAAATGGCGAGTAAAATGCACTATTAAACTTCTATGGTAAGGCAAACAGAGACCAGATTAGATCATTTTATACTACGATTAATATAAGAATTCAGCGAAATTCCATCACATTTGTTCAATTTACGTCGCACCTATTTCAGATAGCCTACTGGGCTAGGTGGCATCCTAAAGCGCGTGGAATGACGAGTGAAATGCACTATTAAACTTCTAGGGTAGGGCGAACAGAGACCAGATTAGGTCATTTTATGTTACGGTTAATATAAGAATTCAGCGTAATTCTATCACATTTGTTCAATTTACGTCGCTCCTATTTCAGATAGCGTAATGGGCTAAGCGGCATCTCAAAGCGCAAGAAATGTCGAGTAAAATTCACTATTAAACTTCTAGGGTAGGGCAAACAGAGACCCGATTAGATCATTTTAAATTACGGTTAATATAAGAATACGGCGTAATTCTATCACATTTGTTCAATTTACGTCGCTCCTATTTCAGATAGCGTATTGGGCTAAGCAGCATCTCAAAGCGCATGAAATGGCGAGTAAAACGCACTATTAAACTTCTAGGGTAAGGCAAACAGAGACCCGATTAGATCATTTTATATTACGGTTAATATAAGAATTCAGCTTAATTCTATCACATTTGTTCAATTTACGTCGCTCCTATTTCAGATAGCGTATCGGTCTAAGCGGCATCTCAAAGCGCATGAAATGCCGAGTTTAATGCACTATTATACTTCTAGGGTAGGGCGAACAGAGAGCCGATTAGATCATTTTACTTTATGGATAATATAAGAGTTCAGCGAAATTCTCTCACATTTGTTCAATTTACGCCGCTCCTATATCAGATAGCGTATTGGGCTAAGCGACATCTCAAACCGCATGAAATGGCGAGTAAATTGCACTATTAAACTTCTTGGGTACGGCAAACAGAGACCCGATTAGATCATTTTATATTACGGATAATTTAAGAATTCAGCGAAATTCTATCACATTTGTTCAATTTACGTCGCTCCTATATCAGATAGCGTATTGGGCTAAGCGGCATCTCAAAGCGCATGAAATGGCGAGGAAAATGCTCTATTAAACTTCGAGGGTAAGGCAAACAGAGACCCGATTAGATCATTTTAAATTACGGTTAATATAAGAATTCGTCGTAATTCTATCACATTTGTTCAATTTACGTCGCTCCTATTTCAGATAGCGTCTTGGGCTAAGCGGCACCTCAAAGCGCATAAAATGGCGAGTAAAATGCACTATTATACTTCTAGGGTAAGGCAAACAGAG
Organism: Macropis europaea; assembly: GCA_916610135.2. NCBI lineage: Eukaryota > Metazoa > Arthropoda > Insecta > Hymenoptera > Melittidae > Macropis > Macropis europaea. Next base: position 8,089 of record CAKAJE020000863.1, read on the forward strand.
ACCCGATTAGATCATTTTATATTACGGTTAATATAAGAATTCAGCTTAATTCTATCACATTTGTTCAATTTAAGTCGCTCCTATGTCAGATAGCGTATTGGCCTAAGCGGCATCTCAAAGCGCATGAAATGGGGAGTAAAACGCACTATTAAACTTCTAGGGTTGGGCGAACAGAGAGCCGATTAGATCATTTTATATTGCGGTTAATTTAAGAATTCAGCGAAATTCTATCACATTTGTTCAATTTACGTCGCTCCTATTTCAGATCGCCTACTGGGCTAGGCGGCATCCTAAAGCGTGTGAAATGTCGAGTGAAATGCACTATTAAACTTCTAGGGTGGGGCGAACAGAGACCCGATTATATCATTTTACATTATGGTTAATCTAAGAATTCAGCGAAATTCTATCACATTTGTTCAATTTACGTCGCTCCTTTCTCAGATAGCGTATTGGGCTAAGCGGTATCTCAAAGCGCATGAAATGGCGTATAAATTGCACTATTAAACTTCTAGGGTAGGGCAAACAGAGACCCGATTAGATCATTTTATATTTTGGTTAATATAAGAATTCAGCGAACTTCTATCACATTTGTTCAATTTACGTCGCTCGTGTTTCAGATAGTGTATTGGGCTAAGCGGCATCTCAAAGCGCATGAAGTGACGAGGGAAATGCACCATTAAACTTCTAGGGTAATGCAAACAGAGACCCGATTAGATCATTTTATATTATGGTTAATTTAAGAATTCAGCGAAATTCTATCACATTTGTTCAATTTACGTCGCTCCTATTTCAGATAGCGTATTGGGCGAAGCGGCATCCCAAAGCGCATGAAATGGCGAGTAAAATGCACTATTAAACTTCAACGGTAGGGCAAACAGAGACCCGATTAGATCATTTCATATTATGGTTAATATAAGAATTCAGCGAAATTCTATCACATTTGTTCAATTTACGTCGCTCCTATTTCAGATAGCGTATTGGGCTAAGCGGCATCTCAAAGCGCATGAAATGGCGAGTAAGATGCACAACAAAGCTTCTATGGTAAAGCAAACAGAGGCCCGATTAGATCATTTTATATTACGGTTAATATAAGAAGGCAGCGTAATTCTATCACATTTGTTCAATTTACGTCGCTCCAATTTCAGATAGCGTATTGGGCTAAGCGGCATCTCAAAGCGCATGAAATGGCGAGTAAAATGCACTATTAAACTTCTAGGGTAAGGCAAACAGAGACCAGATTAGATCATTTTATACTATGATTAATATAAGAATTCAGCGAAATTCCATCACATTTGTTCAATTTACGTCGCACCTATTTCAGATAGCCTACTGGGCTAGGCGGCATCCTAAAGCGCGTGGAACGACGAGTGAAATGCACTATTAAACTTCTAGGGTAGGGCGAACAGAGACCAGATTAGGTCATTTTATATTACGGTTAATATAAGAATTCAGCGTAATTCTATCACATTTGTTCAATTTACGTCGCTCCTATTTCAGATAGCGTAATGGGCTAAGCGGCATCTCAAAGCGCATGATATGGTGAGTAAAATGCTCTATCAAGCTTCTAGGGTAGGGCGAACAGAGAGCCGAGTAGATCATTTTACATTATGGTTAATATAAGAATTCAGCGGAATTCTATCACATTTGTTCAATTTACGTCGCTCCTATTTCAGATAGCGTATTGGGCTAAGCGTCATCTCAAAGTGCATGAAATGACGAGTGAAGTGCGCTATTAAACTTCTAGGGTAGGGCGAACAGAGCCCCGATTAAATCATTTTACAATAGGGTTAATATAAGAATTCCGGAAAATTCTATCACATTTGTTCAATTTACGTCGCTCCTATTTCAGATAGCGTATTGGGCTAAGCGGCATCTCAAAGCGCATGAAATGGCGAGTAAAATGCACTATTAAACTTCTCGGGGAAGGAAAACAGAGACCCGATTAGATCATTTTATATTACGGTTAATATAAGATTTCAGCAAATTCTATCACATTTTTTCAATTTACGTCGCTCCTATTTCAGATAGCGTATTGGGCTAAGCGGCATCTTAAAGCGCGTGGAATGGCGAGTAAAATGCACTATTTAACTTCTATGATAGGGAAACAAGAGACCCGATTAGACCATTTTATATTATGGTTAATTTAAGAACTCAGCGAAATTCTATCACATTTGTTCAATTTAAGTCTCTCCTATGTCAGATAGCGTATTGGCCTAAGCGGCATCTCAAAGCGCATGAAATGGCGAGTAAAATGCACTATTAAACTTCTATGGTAAGGCAAACAGAGACCAGATTAGATCATTTTATACTACGATTAATATAAGAATTCAGCGAAATTCCATCACATTTGTTCAATTTACGTCGCACCTATTTCAGATAGCCTACTGGGCTAGGTGGCATCCTAAAGCGCGTGGAATGACGAGTGAAATGCACTATTAAACTTCTAGGGTAGGGCGAACAGAGACCAGATTAGGTCATTTTATATTACGGTTAATATAAGAATTCAGCGTAATTCTATCACATTTGTTCAATTTACGTCGCTCCTATTTCAGATAGCGTAATGGGTTAAGCGGCATCTCAAAGCGCAAGAAATGTCGAGTAAAATTCACTATTAAACTTCTAGGGTAGGGCAAACAGAGACCCGATTAGATCATTTTAAATTACGGTTAATATAAGAATACGGCGTAATTCTATCACATTTGTTCAATTTACGTCGCTCCTATTTCAGATAGCGTATTGGGCTAAGCAGCATCTCAAAGCGCATGAAATGGCGAGTAAAACGCACTATTAAACTTCTAGGGTAAGGCAAACAGAGACCCGATTAGATCATTTTATATTACGGTTAATATAAGAATTCAGCTTAATTCTATCACATTTGTTCAATTTACGTCGCTCCTATTTCAGATAGCGTATCGGTCTAAGCGGCATCTCAAAGCGCATGAAATGCCGAGTTTAATGCACTATTATACTTCTAGGGTAGGGCGAACAGAGAGCCGATTAGATCATTTTACTTTATGGATAATACAAGAGTTCAGCGAAATTCTCTCACATTTGTTCAATTTACGCCGCTCCTATATCAGATAGCGTATTGGGCTAAGCGACATCTCAAACCGCATGAAATGGCGAGTAAATTGCACTATTAAACTTCTTGGGTACGGCAAACAGAGACCCGATTAGATCATTTTAAATTACGGTTAATATAAGAATTCGTCGTAATTCTATCACATTTGTTCAATTTACGTCGCTCCTATTTCAGATAGCGTCTTGGGCTAAGCGGCACCTCAAAGCGCATGAAATGGCGAGTAAAATGCACTATTATACTTCTAGGGTAAGGCAAACAGAGACCCGATTAGATCATTTTATATTACGGTTAATATAAGAATTCAGCTTAATTCTATCACATTTGTTCAATTTAAGTCGCTCCTATGTCAGATAGCGTATTGGCCTAAGCGGCATCTCAAAGCGCATGAAATGGGGAGTAAAACGCACTATTAAACTTCTAGGGTTGGGCGAACAGAGAGCCGATTAGATCATTTTATATTGCGGTTAATTTAAGAATTCAGCGAAATTCTATCACATTTGTTCAATTTACGTCGCTCCTATTTCAGATCGCCTACTGGGCTAGGCGGCATCCTAAAGCGTGTGAAATGTCGAGTGAAATGCACTATTAAACTTCTAGGGTGGGGCGAACAGAGACCCGATTATATCATTTTACATTATGGTTAATCTAAGAATTCAGCGAAATTCTATCACATTTGTTCAATTTACGTCGCTCCTTTCTCAGATAGCGTATTGGGCTAAGCGGTATCTCAAAGCGCATGAAATGGCGTATAAATTGCACTATTAAACTTCTAGGGTAGGGCAAACAGAGACCCGATTAGATCATTTTATATTTTGGTTAATATAAGAATTCAGCGAACTTCTATCACATTTGTTCAATTTACGTCGCTCGTGTTTCAGATAGTGTATTGGGCTAAGCGGCATCTCAAAGCGCATGAAATGACGAGGGAAATGCACCATTAAACTTCTAGGGTAATGCAAACAGAGACCCGATTAGATCATTTTATATTATGGTTAATTTAAGAATTCAGCGAAATTCTATCACATTTGTTCAATTTACGTCGCTCCTATTTCAGATAGCGTATTGGGCGAAGCGGCATCCCAAAGCGCATGAAATGGCGAGTAAAATGCACTATTAAACTTCAACGGTAGGGCAAACAGAGACCCGATTAGATCATTTCATATTATGGTTAATATAAGAATTCAGCGAAATTCTATCACATTTGTTCAATTTACGTCGCTCCTATTTCAGATAGCGTATTGGGCTAAGCGGCATCTCAAAGCGCATGAAATGGCGAGTAAGATGCACAACAAAGCTTCTATGGTAAAGCAAACAGAGGCCCGATTAGATCATTTTATATTACGGTTAATATAAGAAGGCAGCGTAATTCTATCACATTTGTTCAATTTACGTCGCTCCAATTTCAGATAGCGTATTGGGCTAAGCGGCATCTCAAAGCGCATGAAATGGCGAGTAAAATGCACTATTAAACTTCTAGGGTAAGGCAAACAGAGACCAGATTAGATCATTTTATACTATGATTAATATAAGAATTCAGCGAAATTCCATCACATTTGTTCAATTTACGTCGCACCTATTTCAGATAGCCTACTGGGCTAGGCGGCATCCTAAAGCGCGTGGAACGACGAGTGAAATGCACTATTAAACTTCTAGGGTAGGGCGAACAGAGACCAGATTAGGTCATTTTATATTACGGTTAATATAAGAATTCAGCGTAATTCTATCACATTTGTTCAATTTACGTCGCTCCTATTTCAGATAGCGTAATGGGCTAAGCGGCATCTCAAAGCGCATGATATGGTGAGTAAAATGCTCTATCAAGATTCTAGGGTAGGGCGAACAGAGAGCCGAGTAGATCATTTTACATTATGGTTAATATAAGAATTCAGCGGAATTCTATCACATTTGTTCAATTTACGTCGCTCCTATTTCAGATAGCGTATTGGGCTAAGCGTCATCTCAAAGTGCATGAAATGACGAGTGAAGTGCGCTATTAAACTTCTAGGGTAGGGCGAACAGAGCCCCGATTAAATCATTTTACAATAGGGTTAATATAAGAATTCCGGAAAATTCTATCACATTTGTTCAATTTACGTCGCTCCTATTTCAGATAGCGTATTGGGCTAAGCGGCATCTCAAAGCGCATGAAATGGCGAGTAAAATGCACTATTAAACTTCTCGGGGAAGGAAAACAGAGACCCGATTAGATCATTTTATATTACGGTTAATATAAGATTTCAGCAAATTCTATCACATTTTTTCAATTTACGTCGCTCCTATTTCAGATAGCGTATTGGGCTAAGCGGCATCTTAAAGCGCGTGGAATGGCGAGTAAAATGCACTATTTAACTTCTATGATAGGGAAACAAGAGACCCGATTAGACCATTTTATATTATGGTTAATTTAAGAATTCAGCGAAATTCTATCACATTTGTTCAATTTATGTCGCTCCTATTTCAGATAGCGTACTTGGCTAGACGGCATCTTAAAGCGCGTGGAATGGAGAGTAAAATGCACTATTAAACTTCTATGATAGGGAAACAAGAGACCCCATTAGACCATTTTATATTATGGTTTATTTAAGAATTCAGCGAAATTCTATCACATTTGTTCAATTTATGTCGCTCCTATTTCAGATAGCCTATTGTGCTAAGAGGCATCTCAAAGCGCGTGGAATGGCGAGTAAAATGCACTATTAAACTTCTAGGGTAGGGCAAACAGAGACCCGATCAGATCATTTTATGTTATGGTTAACAGAAGAATTCAGCGAAATTCTATCACATTTGTTCAATTTACGTCGCTCCTATTTCACATAGCTTATTGGGCCAAGCGGCATCTCAAAGCGCATGAATTGGCGAATGAAATGCACTATTAAACTTCTCCGCTAGGGCGAACAGAGACCCGATTAGATCATTTTACATTAAGGTTAATAAAAGAATTCACCGAAATTCTATCACATTTGTTCAATTTACGTCGCTCCTGTTTCGGATAGCGTACTGGCCTAAGCGGCATCTCAAAGCGCATGAAATGGCGAGTAAAATGCACAATTAAACTTCTAGGATAAGGCAAACAGAGACTCGATTAAATCATTTTATATTACGGTTAATATAAGAATGCAGCGTAATTCTATAACATTTGTTCAACTTACGTCGCTCCTATTTCAGATAGCGTACTGGGCTAGGCGGCATCTTAAAGCGCGTGGAATGGCGAGTAAAATGCACCATTAACCTTCTATGACAGGGCAATCAGAGACCCGATTAGATCATTTTATATTCTGGTTAATATAAGAATTCAGCGAAATTCTATCACATTTGTTCAATTTACGTCGTTCCTATTTCAGATAGCGTAGCGGGCTAAGCGGCATCTCAAAGCGCATGAAATGGCGAGTGAAATGCACTATTAAACTTCTAAGATAAGGCCAACAGAGACAAGATTAGATCATTTTATATTATGGTTAATTTAAGAATTCAGCAAAAGCCTATCACATTTATTCAATTTACGTCGCTCCTATTTCAGATAGCGTACTGTGCTAGGCGGCATCTTAAAGCGCGTGGAATGGCGAGTAAAATGCACAATTTAACTTCTATGATAGGGCAATCAGAGACCTGATTAGATCATTTTATATTTTAGTTATTATAAGAATTCTGCGAAATTCTATCGCATTTGTTCAATTTACGTCGCTCCTATTTCAGATAGCGTATTGGGCTAAGCGTCATCTCAAAGCGCATGAATTGACGAGTAAAATGCACTATTAAACTTCTAGGGTAGGGCAAACAGAGACCCGATTAGATCATTTTATGTTATGGTTAATTTAAGAACTCAGCGAAATTCTATCACATTTGTTCAATTTAAGTCTCTCCTATGTCAGATAGCGTATTGGCCTAAGCGGCATCTCAAAGCCCATGAAATGGCGAGTAAAATGCACTATTAAACTTCTATGGTAAGGCAAACAGAGACCAGATTAGATCATTTTATACTACGATTAATATAAGAATTCAGCGAAATTCCATCACATTTGTTCAATTTACGTCGCACCTATTTCAGATAGGCCTACTGGCTAGGTGGCATCCTAAAGCGCGTGGAATGACGAGTGAAATGCACTATTTAAACTTCTAGGGTAGGGCGAACAGAGACCAGATTAGGTCATTTTATATTACGGTTAATATAAGAATTCAGCGTAATTCTATCACATTTGTTCAATTTACGTCGCTCCTATTTCAGATAGCGTAATGGGCTAAGCGGCATCTCAAAGCGCAAGAAATGTCGAGTAAAATTCACTATTAAACTTCTAGGGTAGGGCAAACAGAGACCGATTAGATCATTTTAATTACGGTTAATATAAGAATACGGCGTAATTCTATCACATTTGTTCAATTTACGTCGCTCCTATTTCAGATAGCGTATTGGGCTAAGCAGCATCTCAAAGCGCATGAAATGGCGAGTAAAACGCACTATTAAACTTCTAGGGTAAGGCAAACGGAGACCCGATTAGATCATTTTATATTACGGTTAATATAAGAATTCAGCTTAATTCTATCACATTTGTTCAATTTACGTCGCTCCTATTTCAGATAGCGTATCGGTCTAAGCGGCATCTCAAAGCGCATGAAATGCCGAGTTTAATGCACTATTATACTTCTAGGGTAGGGCGAACAGAGAGCCGATTAGATCATTTTACTTTATGGATAATATAAGAGTTCAGCGAAATTCTCTCACATTTGTTCAATTTACGCCGCTCCTATATCAGATAGCGTATTGGGCTAAGCGACATCTCAAACCGCATGAAATGGCGAGTAAATTGCACTATTAAACTTCTTGGGTACGGCAAAACAGAGACCCGATTAGATCATTTTATATTACGGATAATTTAAGAATTCAGCGAAATTCTATCACATTTGTTCAATTTACGTCGCTCCTATATCAGATAGCGTATTGGGCTAAGCGGCATCTCAAAGCGCATGAAATGGCGAGGAAAATGCTCTATTAAACTTCGAGGGTAAGGCAAACAGAGACCCGATTAGATCATTTTAAATTACGGTTAATATAAGAATTCGTCGTAATTCTATCACATTTGTTCAATTTACGTCGCTCCTATTTCAGATAGCGTCTTGGGCTAAGCGGCACCTCAAAGCGCATGAAATGGCGAGTAAAATGCACTATTATACTTCTAGGGTAAGGCAAACAGAGACCCGATTAGATCATTTTATATTACGGTTAATATAAGAATTCAGCTTAATTCTATCACATTTGGTCAATTTAAGTCGCTCCTATGTCAGATAGCGTATTGGCCTAAGCGGCATCTCAAAGCGCATGAAATGGGGAGTAAAACGCACTATTAAACTTCTAGGGTTGGGCGAACAGAGAGCCGATTAGATCATTTTATATTGCGGTTAATTTAAGAATTCAGCGAAATTCTATCACATTTGTTCAATTTACGTCGCTCCTATTTCAGATCGCCTACTGGGCTAGGCGGCATCCTAAAGCGTGTGAAATGTCGAGTGAAATGCACTATTAAACTTCTAGGGTGGGGCGAACAGAGACCCGATTATATCATTTTACATTATGGTTAATCTAAGAATTCAGCGAAATTCTATCACATTTGTTCAATTTACGTCGCTCCTTTCTCAGATAGCGTATTGGGCTAAGCGGTATCTCAAAGCGCATGAAATGGCGTATAAATTGCACTATTAAACTTCTAGGGTAGGGCAAACAGAGACCCGATTAGATCATTTTATATTTTGGTTAATATAAGAATTCAGCGAACTTCTATCACATTTGTTCAATTTACGTCGCTCGTGTTTCAGATAGTGTATTGGGCTAAGCGGCATCTCAAAGCGCATGAAATGACGAGGGAAATGCACCATTAAACTTCTAGGGTAATGCAAACAGAGACCCGATTAGATCATTTTATATTATGGTTAATTTAAGAATTCAGCGAAATTCTATCACATTTGTTCAATTTACGTCGCTCCTATTTCAGATAGCGTATTGTGCTAAGCGGCACCTTAAAGCGCGTGGAATGACGAGTAAAATGCACTACTAACCTTCTGTGATAGGGCAATCAGAGACCCGATCAGATCATCTTATATTATGATTAATATAAGAATTCAGTGTAATTCTATCACATTTGTTAAATTTACGACGCTCCTATTTCAGATAGCGTATTGGCCTAAACGGCTCCTTAAAGCGCATGAAATGGCGAGTAAAATGCACTGTTAAACTTCTATGATTGGGCAATCAGAGACCCGATTAGGTCATCTTATATTATGATTAATATAACGATTCTGCGTAATTCTGTCACATTTGTTCAATTTACGTCACTCCTATTTCAGATAGCGTATTGTGCTAAGCGGCACCTTAAAGCGCGTGGAATGACGAGTAAAATGCACTACTAACCTTCTGTGATAGGGCAATCAGAGACCCGATTAGATCATCTTATATTATGATTAATATAATAATTCAGTGTAATTCTATTACATTTGTTCAATTTACGACGCTCCTATATCAGATAGCGTATTGGGCTGTGCGGCATCGTAAAACGTATGAAATGTCGAGTAAAATGCACTACTAAACTTCTCGGATAGGACAATCAGAGACCCGATTGGATCATTTTACATTATGGTTAATATAAGAATTCAGCGAAATTCTATCACATTTTTTCAATTTACGTAGCTCAAATTCAGATAGCGCATTGGGCTAAGCGTCATCTCAAAGCGCATGAAATGTCGAGTAAAATGCACTATTAAACTTCGAGGGTACGGCAAACAGAGACCCGATTAGATCATTTTAAATTACGGTTAATATAAGGATTCAGCGCAATTCTATCAGATTTGTTCAATTTACGTCGCTCCTATTTCAGATAGCGTTTTGGGATAAGCGGCATCTCAAAGCGCATGACATGGCGAGTAAAATGCACTATAAAACTTCTAGGGTAGGGCAAACAGAGACCCGATTAGATCCTTTTATAGTATGGTTAATTTAAGAATTCAGCAAAATTCTATCACATTTGTTCAATTTACGTCGCTCCTATTTCAGATAGCGTACTGGGCTAGGCGGCATCTTAAAGCGCGTGCAATGGCGAGTAAAATGCACTATTAAACTTCTATGATAGGGCAATTAGAGAACCGATTAGATCATTCTATATTTTGGTTAATGTAAGTATTCAGCGAAATTCTATCACATTTGTTCAATTTGCGTCGCTCCTATTTCAGATAGTATATTGGGCAAAGCACCATCTCAAAGCGCATGAAATGGCGAGTAAAATGCACTACTAAACTTCTAGGATTGGACAAGCAGAGTCCCGATTAGATCATCTTATATTATGATTAATATAATAATTCAGCGTCATTTTATCACATTTTTCAATTTACGTCGCCCCTATTTCAGATAGGGTATTGGACTAAACGGCATCTTAAAGGGCATGAAATGGCGAGTAAAATGCACTATTAAACTTCTGTGATAGAGCAATCAGAGACCCGATTACATCATCTTATATTATGATTAATATAATAATTCAGTGTAATTCTATTACATTTGTTCAATTTACGACGCTCCTATATCAGATAGCGTATTGGGCTGTGCGGCATCGTAAAACGTATGAAATGTCGAGTAAAATGCACTACTAAACTTCTCGGATAGGACAATCAGAGACCCGATTGGATCATTTTACATTATGGTTAATATACGAATTCAGCGAAATTCTATCACATTTTTTCAATTTACGTAGCTCAAATTCAGATAGCGCATTGGGAAAGCACCATCTCAAAGCGCATGAAATGGCGAGTAAAATGCACTACTAAACTTCTAGGATTGGACAAGCAGAGTCCCGATTAGATCATCTTATATTATGATTAATATAATAATTCAGCGTCATTTTATCACATTTTTCAATTTACGTCGCCCCTATTTCAGATAGGGTATTGGACTAAACGGCATCTTAAAGGGCATGAAATGGCGAGTAAAATGCACTATTAAACTTCTGTGATAGAGCAATCAGAGACCCGATTACATCATCTTATATTATGATTAATATAATAATTCAGTGTAATTCTATTACATTTGTTCAATTTACGACGCTCCTATATCAGATAGCGTACTGGGCTAGGCGGCATCTTAAAGCGCGTGCAATGGCGAGTGAAATGCATTATTAAACTTCTAGGGTAGGGCGAACAGAGACCCGATTTGATCATTTTACATTATGGATAATATAAGAATTCAGCGACATTCTGTCAGATTTGTTCAATTTACGTTGCTGCTGTTTCAGATAGCGTATTGGGCTAAGCGGCATCTCGAAGCGCATGAAATGGCGTGTAAAATGCACTATTAAACTTCTAGGGTAAGGCAAACAGAGACCCGATTACATCATTTTATACTACGGTTAATATAAGAATTCAGCGTAATTCTATCACATTTGTTCAATTGATGGCGCTCCTATTTCAGATAGCGTACTGGGCTAGTCGGCATCTTAAAGCGTGTAAATGGCGAGTCAAGTGCACTATTGAACTTCAATGGTATGGCAATCAGAGACCCGATTAGATCATTTTATATTTTGTTTAATATAAGAATTCAGCGAAATTCTATCACATTTGTTCTATTTACGTCGCTCCTATTTCAGATAGCGTATTGGGATAAGCGGAATCTCAATGCGCATGAAATGACGAGTGAAATGCATTATTAAACCTCTAGGGTGGGGCGAACAGAGACCCGATTAGATCATTTTACATTATGGTTAATATAAGAATTCAGCGAAATTCTATCACATTTGTTCAATTTACGTCGCTCCTATTTCAGATAGCGTATTGGGCTAAGCGGCAGCTCAAAGCGCATGAAATGGCGAATACAATGCACTATTAAACTTCTAGGGTAAGGCAAACAGAGATCCGATTAGATCATTTTATAGTATGGTTAATTTAAGTATTCAGCGAAATTCTATCACATTTGTTCAATTTGCGTCGCTCCTATTTCAGATAGTATATTGGGCTAAGCGGCAGGTCAAAGCGCATGACATGCCGAGTGAAATGCACTATTAAACTTCTAGGGTAGGGCGAACAGAGACCCGATCAGATCATTTTATATTATGGTTAATGTAAGAATTCAGCGAAATTCTATCACATTTGTTCAATTTACGTCGCTCCCATTTCAGATAGCGTATTAGGCAAAGCGGCATCTCAAAGCGCATGAAATGGCGAGTAAATTGCACTATTAAACGTCTAGGGCAGGGCAAACAGTGACACGATTATATCATTTTACATTATGGTTAATATAAGAATTCACCGAAATTCTATCACATTTGTTCAATTTACGTCGCTCCTATTTCAGATAGCGTGTTGGGCTAAGCGGCATCTCAAAGCGCATGAAATGGCGAGTGAAATGGACTATTAATCTTCTAGGGTGAGGCAAACAGAGACACGGTGAGATCATTTTATATTACGGCTAATATAAGAATTCAGCGTAATTCTATCAAATTTGTTCAATTTACGTCGTTCCTATTTCAGATAGCGTACTGGCCTAGGCGGTATCTCAAAGGGCATGCAATGGCGAGTGGAATGCACTGTTAAACTTCTAGGTTAGGGCGAACAGAGACGCGATTAGATCATTTTACATTATGGTTATTATAAGAATTCAGCGAAATTCTATCACATTTGTTCAATTTACGTCGCTCCTATTTCAGATAGCGTATTGGGCGAAGCAGCATCTTAAAGCGCGTGGAATGGCGAGTAAAATGCACTATTAAACTTATATGATAGGGCAATCAGAGACGCGATTAGATCATTTTATATTTCTGTTAATATAAGGATTCAGCGAAATTCTATCACATTCGTTCAATTTACGTCGCTCCTATTTCAGATGGCGTACTGGGCTAGGCGGCACCTTAATGCGCGTGGTATGGCGAGTAAAATGCACTATTAAACTTCTAGGGTACGGCGAACAGAGACCCGATTAGATCATTTTATATTTTGGTTAATATAAGAATACAGCGAAATTCTATCACGTTTGTTCAAATAACGTCTCTCCTATTTCAGATAACGTACTGGGCTAGGCGGCATCTCAAAGCGCATGCAATGACGAGTGGAATGCACTATTAAACTTCTAGGGTAGTGCGAACAGAGACCCGATTAGATCATTTTATATTATGGTTAATATAAGAATTCTGCGTAATTCTATAACAATTGTTCAATTTACGACGCTCCTATTTCAGACAGTATATTGGGCAAGGCGGCACCTTAAAGCGCGTGGAATGGCGAGTAAAATGCAATACCGACCGTCTATGATAGGGCAATCAGAGACCCAAATAGATCATATCATATTATGGTTAATATAAGAATTCTGCGTAATTCTATAACATTTGTTCAATTTACGTAGCTCCTACTTCAGATAGCGTATTGGGCTAAGCGGAATCTTAAAGCACATGAAATGTAGAGTAAAATACACTATTAAACTTCTATGATAGGGTAATCAGAGACCCGAATAGATCGTATTATATTATGGTTAATATAAGAATTCAGCGTAATTTTATCACGTTTGTTCAATGTACGTCGCCCCTATTTCAGATAGCGTATTGGGCTAGGTGGCATCTTAAAGGATATGAAATGTCGAGTAAAATGCTCAATTAAACTTCTAGGGTAGGGCAAACAGAGACCCGATTAGATAATTTTATATTATGGTTAATATAAGAATTCTGCGTAATTCTATAACAATTGTTCAATTTACGTCGCTCCTACTTCAGATAGCGTATTGGGCTAAGCGGCATCGGAAAGCGCATGGAATGACGAGTAAAATGCACTACTAACCTTCTATGATAGGGCAATCAGAGACCCGGTTAGGTCATTTTATAATATGGTTAATATATGACCAACGGTCATATTTAAATAAACTCAAAGCTGAACTACGGAGTACCAACGATAATGGAAAAACTATTAGATATTTCAATGGAATACCAAAAATTGTTACCAGGCGTACGGCACCAAAAAACGAATGAATAAACTAAACATTTATTACCAGAATATACGAGGTCTTCGAACCAAATTTGACAATTTACGGCAGGCTATACCTTCTTTATCAAATATCTATGACATACTTGTTTTAGTTGAAACTTGGCTTGATAAAACAATACCTGCTGGTGAACTCGGATTTGATGGCTACAGAATCTTTCGATGTGATAGATCGGATCGCACAAGTGGATTTAGCAGGGCTGGTGGTGTTCTTATAGCTATTCCAAACTCACTAAGTTGTGAAGAAGTTAATATAAAAAGTACTAAAGTTGAACAAACATTTGTTATTATACACAATGGTATTCATCCGATAATACTTGGTGCAGTATATTTACCACCTTCATCGCCTGCAGCATTATATGAAGAGCATTGCAGTTCGATCTCGGAAATTGTTGATGCTTATCAAAATAGTCACATTCTTGTGTTTGGTGATTACAACTTACCTCATACCGATTTTATTGTCAATCAGTCCTACTTATCATACGTTATGCGTTCAAATGCATCATCAAATGAACTTTTAGCTGTTGAATGCTTATTACAAACTATGAATTATCATAGTTTATTACAAAAAAATGAATTTTTCAACGAACATGGAAGTATGTTGGATCTCTGTTTCTCCAGCATCCAGAAGACTTATGTTACTCGAGCTCTAGATGCGCTTCTACGACAGGATAAATTTCACCCTCCGCTGAATACTTCGATTGAATTGTCTGTTTTCAATTATAAACCATGTGACTCTTATAGGTACTATAATTTCAATCGAGGTAACTTTCAAGGAATTTGTGACTATCTGAGCAGTATATATTGGGATAATATTCTAACTGACTTACGTGTTGATGATGCAGTTAACATCTTGTATGAGTACTTGTTTGTTGCTATTGATACGTTTGTTCCTAAATGTACTTATAATAACTCTAAGTACCCTAAATGGTTTTCTCCACAACTGATCAAATTAGTAAAAGAGAAAAAGCGTGCTCATCTGAATTTTAAAAAGACCTGTTCTTTTGCTGACTATTTATGCTTTTCGAATCTACGTTCTATGTGTAAGAAATTAACTACTCAATGTTACTCTGCATACATTCATGCTACCGAATACTCTATACAATACAATATTAAGTCTTTCTGGAATTTTGTCAATTCTCATCGTCGTTCAAATAACATATCTAACGTAATGTCGAATGCAACTGAAACTGCCACAAATAGTGAATCTATTGCTAATATCTTTGCTTCATTTTTTGGCAATGTCTACGTCTCCGACTCCGCTACATCTTCCATAATTGAAACACAATCTGTTACACATGTATCTGATATTTTCATTAATATCAGTGAAATATTCACAAAACTAAATTCTCTTGATATTAAAAAAGGTCCGGGATATGATGGCATACCCCCTAAGTTTTTCAAATCTTGTAGTTTTATTCTATCTCGGCCTCTTTGGATTATCTTTAATAAATCTTTAAGTACTGGAATTTTTCCAACGTGCTGGAAAACTTCTCTGGTAACACCCGTTTTTAAGTCAGGAAATGTTTCAGATGTCGGAAACTACAGACCTGTTTCTATCATTAGTGTAATACCTAAGGTATTTGAAAATATTGTCAGTGAGAAACTTAGTCAAATTTTTTCTCATCTCATCTGCGATGAACAACATGGTTTTATACAAGGTCGTTCTACAGTCACTAGTCTTACTGTTTTTTGCAACTACATTTCTACCAGCTTGGAAAGTAATTTACAAGTTGATACTGTTTTCACTGATTTTAAAAAAGCCTTCGACTCGGTTGATCACTCAATTCTAGTATCAAAACTTTCGGCTATAGGATGTAAAGGAAACTTGCTGGCATGGGTTAAATCTTACCTCATGGACCGCTTGCAATTTGTTAAAGTGAAAAACTCCCTATCTTCTCCTATAAAAGCCACCTCAGGAGTTCCTCAAGGTTAACGTCTGGGTCCATTATTATTTAATATTTTTATTAATGATTTACAAGATGTTTTTGCCCACAGCAGGTTTCTTTTGTACGCAGATGACCTCAAGATTTTTAGAAGAGTTTCAGATATTTGTGATACACATAAACTTCAGTCTGATCTCACAAGGTTTTGTGATTGGTGCAGAACAAATAAAATGAAACTAAACATTACTAAATGTTATGTAATGAGGTCATCCCGTAGCATTCATCCTATAATCGCGGATTATAGTTTTAATAGTCTCGAATTATTGGAGGTTAGTGAAATTAACGACCTTGGTGTCTGCATTACACCAACACTAAATTTCTCAAAGCACTGCAACAACATTGTGAGCACTGCTCTCAAATCATTAGGTTTTATTAAGCGTTTCACCACTGATTTTAAACACATGGACACCATTAGGCTACTGTATATTCAATTGGTCCGGCCTCAATTAGAGTATGCTTCAGTCATCTGGTCTCCGGAATTCTCAAAATATAACCTAATGTTAGAGAGAGTGCAGCATAAATTCATCAGGCATATTGCTTTTAGATTAAACAGACCCATGTTGCGCAATGATCATGATTATGACCCATTACTAAAGATACTTAATATGACTTCTTTGTATGATCGCAGGATTGTCACTGATCTATCTTTTTTATTCAAAATTATACATGCTCAAATCTCCTGTCCGCAATTATTAGAACTTATTCACTTTTATGCTCCCACAAGGTATCTTAGAAGAAGTCATGTATTTCATTATGCTACCATAAAAACTAAATATGGTTCTAGTGATCCAATTACTCGTATATTAAAATCTGCCAACACAGTTACGGATAAGGTTGATTTTTTCAGTGGCTCTATTCCTAGCTTTAAAAAATCTTTACACTTAGCACTGCGCACTGCTTAGATAATGTTTTATTATAATTTCTTTACAATTGCCTTTTTGTTTAATACTACATTGTGTGACTGCCTTCATTTCTTTTATTTTTGTTATAGTTCTTACTTATGTGTACACATTGGGTTTATACCCGTACAATTTACAAATGAATAAATAAATAAATAAGAATTCAGCGAAATTCTATCACATTTGTTCAATTTACGTCGCTCCTATTTCAGATAGCGTATTGGGCTTAACGGCTTCTCAAAGCGCATGAAATGGCGAGTAAATTGCATTATTAAACTTCTAGGGTAGGGCGAACAGAGAGCCGATTAGATCATTTTACATTATGGTTAATATAAGAATTCAGCGAAATTCTATCACATTTGTTCAATTTACGTCGCTCCTATTTCAGATAGCGTATTGGGCCAAGCGGCATCTCAAAGCGCATGAAATGGCGAGTGAAATGCACTATTAAACTTCTAGGGTACGGCAAACAGAGACCCGATTAGATCATTTTATATTACGGTTAATTTAAGAATTCAGCGAGATTCTATCACATTTGTTCAATTTACGTCGCTCCTATTTCAGATAGCGTATTGGGCTAAGCGGCATCTCAAAGCGCATGAAATGGCGAGTAAAATGCACTATTAAACTTCTAGGGTTGGGCAAATAGAGACCCGATTAGATCATTTTATATTAAGGTTAACATAAGAATTCAGCGTAATTCTATCACATTTGTTCAATTGACGCCGCTCCCATTTCAGATCGCCTACTGGGCTAGGCGGCATCCTAAAGCGTGTGAAATGTCGAGTGAAATGCAGTATTAAACTTCTAGGGTGGGGCGAACAGAGACCCGATTATATCATTTTACATTATGGTTAATATAAGAATTCAGCGAAATTCTATCACATTTGTTCAATTTACGTCGCTCCTATTTCTGATAGCGTATTGGGCTAAGCGGCATCTCCAAGCGCATGAAATGGCGAGTAAATTGCTCTATTAAACTTCTAGGGTAGGGCAAACAGAGACCTGATTAGATCATTTTATATTTTGGTTAATATAAGAATTCAGCGAAATTCTATCAGATTTGTTCAATTTACGTCGCTCGTGTTTCAGATAGCGTATTGGGCTAAGCGGCATCTCAAAGCGCATGAAATGGCGAGTAAAATGCACTATTAAGCTTCAACGGTAGGGCAAACAGAGACCCGATTAGATCATTTTATATTATGGTTAATTTAAGAATTCAGCGAAATTCTATCACATTCGTTCAATTTACGTCGCTCCTATTTCAGATAGCGTATTGGGCTAAGCGGCATCTCAAAGCGCATGAAATGGCGAGTAAAATGCACTATTAAACTTCTAGGGTAGGGCAAACAGAGACCCGATTAGATCATTTTATATTATGGTTAATTTAAGAATTCAGATTAATTCTATCACATTTGTTCAATTTACGTCGCTCCTATTTCAGATAGCGTATTGGTCTAAGCGGCATCTCAAAGCGCATGAAGTGGCGAATAAGTTGCACTATTAAACTTCTAGGGTAGGGCAAACAGAGACCCGATTAGATCATTTTATATTTTGATTAATTCAAGAATTCAGCGAAATTCTATCACATTTGTTCAATTTACGTCGCTCCTATTTCAGATAGCGTATTGGGCTAAGCGGCTTCTCAAAGCGCATGAAATGGCGAGTAAATTGCACTATTAATCTTCTAGGGTAGGGCAAACAGAGACCCGATTACATCATTTCATATTTTGTTTAATATAAGAATTCAGCGAAATTCTATCACATTTGTTCAATTTGCGCCGCTCCTATTTCAGATAGCGTATTGGGATAAGCGGCATCTCAAAGCGCATGATATGGCGAGTAAATTGCACTATTAAACTTCTCGGGTACGGCGAACAGAGACCCGATTAGATCATTTTACATTATGGTTAATTAAAGAATTCAGCGAAATTCAATCACAGTCGTTCAACTTACGTCGCTACTATTTCAGATAGCGTATTGGTCTAAGCGGCACCGCAAAGCGCATGAAATGGCGTGTAAAATGCACTATCAAACTTCTAGGGTAAGGCAAACAGAGACCCGATTAGATCATTTTATATTACGGTTAATATAAGAATTCAGCGTAATTCTATCACATTTGTTCAATTTACGTCGCGACTATTTCAGATAGCGTATTGGGCTAAGCGTCTTCTCAAAACGCATGAAATGGCGAGTAAATTGCACTATTACACTTCTAGGGTAAGGCAAACAGAGACCCGATTAGATCATTTTATATTATGGTTCATTTAAGAATTCAGCGAAATTCTATCACATTTGTTCAATTTACGTCGCTCCTATTTCAGATAGCGTATTGGGCTAAGCGGCATCTCAAAGCGCATGAAATGACGAGTAAAATGCACTATTAAACTTCTAGGGTAGGGCAAACAGAGACCCGATTAGGTCATTTTATATTATGGTTAATTTAAGAATTCAGCGAAATTCTATCACATTTGTTCAATTTACGTCGATCCTATTTCAGATAGCGTATTGGTCTAAGCTGCATCTCAAAGCGCATGAACTGGCGAGTAAAATACACTATCGAACTTCTAGGGTAAGGCAAACAGAGACCCGATGAGATCACTTTATATTACGGTTAACATAAGAATGCAGCGAGATTCTATCACATTCGTTCAATTGACGTCGCTTCTATTTCAGATAGCGTATTGGGCTAAGCGGCATCTCAAAGCGCATGAAATGGCGAGAAAAATGCACTATCAAACTTGTAGGGAAAGGCAAACAGAGACCCGATGATATCATTTCATATTACGGTTAATATAAGAATTCAACGTAGATCTATCACATTTGTTCAATTTACGTCGCTCCTATTTCAGATAGCGTATTTGGCTAAGCGGCATCTCTAAGCGCATGAAATAACGAGTGAAATACACTATTTAACTTCTAGGGTAAGGCAAACAGAGACCTGATTAGATCATTTTATATTATGGTTAATTTAAGAATGCAGCGTAATTCTATCATATTTGTTCAATTTACATCGCTCCCATTTCAGATAGCGTATTGGGCCAAGCGGCATCTCAAAGCGCATGAAATGGCGAGTAAAATGCACTATTAAACTTCAACGGTAGGGCAAACAGAGACCCGATTAGATCATTTTATATTATGGTTAATTCAAGAATTCAGCGAAATTCTATCACATTTGTTCAATTTACGTCGCTCCTATTTCAGATAGCTTATTGGTCTAAGCGGCATCTCAAAGCGCATGAACTGGCGAGTAAAATGCACTATTAAACTTCTAGGGTAGGGCGAACAGAGAGCCGATTAGATCATTTTACATTATGGATAATATAAGTGTTCAGCGAAATTCTATCACATTTGTTCAATTTACGCCGCTCCTATTTCAGATAGCGTATTGATCTAAGCGGCATCCCAAAGCGCATGAAATGGCGAGTAAAATGCACTATTGAACTTCTAGGGTAAGGCAAACAGAGACCCGATGAGATCATTTTATATTACGGATAATATAAGAATGCAGCGAGATTCTATCACATTCGTTGAATTTACGTCGCTCCTATTTCAGATAGCGTATTGGGCTAAGCGGCATCTCAAAGCGCATGAAATGGCGAGAAAATGCACAATCAAACTTCTAGGGTAAGGCAAACAGAGACCCGATGATATCATTTTATATTACGGTTAATATAAGAATTCAGCGTAGATCTATCTCATTTGTTCAATTTACGTCGCTCCCATTTCAGATAGCGTATTGGGCTAAGCCGCATCGCAAAGCGCATGAAATGGCGAGTAAAATGCACTATTAAACTTCTAGGGTAGGGTAAACAGAGACCTGATTAGATCATTTTATATACGGTTAATTTAAGAATTCAGCGAAATTCTATCACATTCGTTCAATTTACGTCGCTCCTATTTCAGATAGCGTATTGGGCTAAGAAGCATCTCAAAGCGCATGAAATGCCGAGTGAAATGCACCATTAAAATTCTAGGGTAAGGCAAAGAGAGACCCGATTAGATAATTTTATATTGCGGTTAATATAAGAATTCAGCGTAATTCTATCACATTTGTTCAATTTACGTCGCTCCTATTTCAAATAGCCTACTGGGCTAGGTGGCATCCTAAAGCGCGTGGAATGACGTGTGAAATGCACTATTAAACTTCTAGGGTAGGGCGAACAGAGAGCCGATTAGATCATTTTATAGTATGGTTAATTTAAGAATTCAGCGAAATTCTATCACATTTGTTCAATTTACGTCGCTCCTATTTCAGATAGCGTATTGGGCTAAGCGGCATCTCAAAGCGCATGAAATGGCGAGTAAAATGCGCTATTAAACTTCTAGGGTAGGGCAAACAGAGACCCGATTAGATCACTTTATATTACGGTTAACATAAGAATGCAGCGAGATTCTATCACATTTGTTCAATTGACGTCGCTTCTATTTCAGATAGCGTATTGGGCTAAGCGGCATCTCAAAGCGCATGAAATGGCGAGAAAAATGCACTATCAAACTTCTAGGGAAAGGCAAACAGAGACCCGATGATATCATTTCATATTACGGTTAATATAAGAATTCAACGTAGATCTATCACATTTGTTCAATTTACGTCGCTCCTATTTCAGATAGCGTATTTGGCTAAGCGGCATCTCTAAGCGCATGAAATAACGAGTGAAATACACTATTTAACTTCTAGGGTAAGGCAAACAGAGACCTGATTAGATCATTTTATATTATGGTTAATTTAAGAATGCAGCGTAATTCTATCATATTTGTTCAATTTACATCGCTCCCATTTCAGATAGCGTATTGGGCCAAGCGGCATCTCAAAGCGCATGAAATGGCGAGTAAAATGCACTATTAAACTTCAACGGTAGGGCAAACAGAGACCCGATTAGATCATTTTATATTATGGTTAATTCAAGAATTCAGCGAAATTCTATCACATTTGTTCAATTAACGTCGCTCCTATTTCAGATAGCTTATTGGTCTAAGCGGCATCTCAAAGCGCATGAACTGGCGAGTAAAATGCACTATTAAACTTCTAGGGTAGGGCGAACAGAGAGCCGATTAGATCATTTTACATTATGGATAATATAAGTGTTCAGCGAAATTCTATCACATTTGTTCAATTTACGCCGCTCCTATTTCAGATAGCGTATTGATCTAAGCGGCATCTCAAAGCGCATGAAATGGCGAGTAAAATGCATTATTGAACTTCTAGGGTAAGGCAAACAGAGACCCGATGAGATCATTTTATATTACGGATAATATAAGAATGCAGCGAGATTCTATCACATTCGTTGAATTTACGTCGCTCCTATTTCAGATAGCGTATTGGGCTAAGCGGCATCTCAAAGCGCATGAAATGGCGAGTAAAATGCACAATCAAACTTCTAGGGTAAGGCAAACAGAGACCCGATGATATCATTTTATATTACGGTTAATATAAGAATTCAGCGTAGATCTATCTTATTTGTTCAATTTACGTCGCTCCCATTTCAGATAGCGTATTGGGCTAAGCCGCATCGCAAAGCGCATGAAATGGCGAGTAAAATGCACTATTAAACTTCTAGGGTAGGGTAAACAGAGACCCGATTAGATCATTTTATATTATGGTTAATTTAAGAATTCAGCTTAATTCTATCACATTTGTTCAATTTACGTCGCTCCTATTTCAGATAGCGTATTGGTCTAAGCGGCACCTCGAAGCGCATGAAATGGCGAGTAAAATGCACTATTAAACTTCTAGCGTAGGGCAAACAGAGACCCGATTAGATCATTTTATATTATGGTTAATTTAAGAATTCAGCGAAATTCTATCACATTTGTTCAATTTACGTCGCTCCTATTTCAGATAGCGTCTTGGGCTAAGCGGCATCTCAAAGCGCATGAAATGGCGAGTAAAATGAACTGTTAAACTTCTCGGGTAGGGCAAACAGAGACCCGATTAGATCATTTTATATTATGGTTAATTTAAGAATTCAGCGAAATTCTATCACATTTGTTCAATTTACGTCGCTCCTATTTCAGATAGCGTATTGGGCTAAGCGGCATCTCAAAGCGCATGAAAAGGCGAGTAAAATGCGCTATTAAATTTCTAGGGTGGGGCGAACAGAGACCCGATTATATAATTTTACATTATGGTTAATATAAGAATTCAGCGATATTCTATCACATTTGTTCAATTTACGTCGCTCCTATTTCACATAGCGTCTTGGGCTAAGCGGCATCTCAAAGCGCATGAAATGGCGAGTAAAATGAACTATTAAACTTCTAGGGTCGGGCAAACAGAGTCCCGATTAGATCATTTTATATTATGGTTAATTTAAGAATACAGCGAAATTCTATCACATTCGTTCAATTTACGTCGCTCCTATTTCAGATAGCGTATTGGGCTAAGCGGCATCCCAAAGCGAATGAAACGGCGAGTAAAATGCACTATTAAACTTCCGGGGTAAGGCAAACAGTGACCAGATTAGATCATTTTATATTACGGTTAACATAAGAATTCAGCGTAATTCTATCACATTTGTTCAATTGATGTCGCTCCTATTTCAGATCGTCTACTGGGCTGGGCGGCATCCTAAAGCGTGTGGAATGTCGAGTGAAATGCAGTGTTAAACTTCTAGGGTGGTGCGAACAGAGGCCCGATTATATAATTTTACATTATGGTTAATATAAGAATTCAGTGAAATCCTATCACATTTGTCCAATTTACGTCGCTCCTATTTCATATAGCGTATTGGGCTAAGCGGCATCTCAAAGCGTATGAAGTGGCGAGTAACTTGCACTATTAAACTTCTAGGGTAGGGCAAACAGAGACCCGATTAGATCATTTTATATTTTGATTAATTTAAGAATTCAGCGAAATTCTATCACATTTGTTCAATTTACGTCACTCCTATTTCAGATAGCGTATTGGGCTAAGCGGCATCTCAAAGCGCATGAAATGGCGAGAAAAATGCACTATCAAACTTCTAGGGAAAGGCAAACAGAGACCCGATGATATCATTTCATATTACGGTTAATATAAGAATTCAGCGTAGATCTATCACATTTGTTCAATTTACGTCGCTCCCATTTCAGATAGCGTATTGGTCTAAGCGGCATCTCAAAGCGCATGAACTGGCGAGTAAAATACACTATCGAACTTCTAGGGTAAGGCAAACAGAGACCCGATGAGATCACTTTATATTACGGTTAACATAAGAATGCAGCGAGATTCTATCACATTCGTTCAATTGACGTCGCTTCTATTTCAGATAGCGTATTGGGCTAAGCGGCATCTCAAAGCGCATGAAATGGCGAGAAAAATGCACTATCAAACTTCTAGGGAAAGGCAAACAGAGACCCGATGATATCATTTCATATTACGGTTAATATAAGAATTCAGCGTAGATCTATCACATTTGTTCAATTTACGTCGCTCCTATTTCAGATAGCGTATTGGGCTAAGCGGCATCTCAAAGCGCATGAAATGGCGAGTAAAATGCACTATTAAACTTCTGGGGTAAGGCAAACAGAGACCAGATTAGATCATTTTATATTACGGTTAACATAAGAATGCAGCGTAATTCAATCACATTTGTTCAATTGACGTCGTTCCTATTTCAGATCGCCTACTGGGCTGGGCGGCATCCTAAAGCGTGTGGAATGGCGAGTGAAATGCAGTATTAAACTTCTAGGGTGGGGCGAACAGAGACCCGATTATATCATTTTACATTATGGTTAATATAGGAATTCAGCGAAATTCTATCACATTTGTTCAATTTACGTCGCTCCTATTTCAGATAGCGTATTTGGCTAAGCGGCATCTCTAAGCGCATGAAATAACGAGTGAAATACACTATTTAACTTCTAGGGTAAGACAAACAGAGACCTGATTAGATCATTTTATATTATGGTTAATTTAAGAATGCAGCGTAATTCTATCATATTTGTTCAATTTACATCGCTCCCATTTCAGATAGCGTATTGGGCCAAGCGGCATCTCAAAGCGCATGAAATGGCGAGTAAAATGCACTATTAAACTGCAACGGTAGGGCAAACAGAGACCCGATTAGATCATTTTATATTATGGTTAATTCAAGAATTCAGCGAAATTCTATCACATTTGTTCAATTTACGTCGCTCCTATTTCAGATAGCTTATTGGTCTAAGCGGCATCTCAAAGCGCATGAACTGGCGAGTAAAATGCACTATTAAACTTCTAGGGTAGGGCGAACAGAGAGCCGATTAGATCATTTTACATTATGGATAATATAAGTGTTCAGCGAAATTCTATCACATTTGTTCAATTTACGCCGCTCCTATTTCAGATAGCGTATTGATCTAAGCGGCATCTCAAAGCGCATGAAATGGCGAGTAAAATGCACTATTGAACTTCTAGGGTAAGGCAAACAGAGACCCGATGAGATCATTTTATATTACGGATAATATAAGAATGCAGCGAGATTCTATCACATTCGTTGAATTTACGTCGCTCCTATTTCAGATAGCGTATTGGGCTAAGCGGCATCTCAAAGCGCATGAAATGGCGAGTAAAATGCACAATCAAACTTCTAGGGTAAGGCAAACAGAGACCCGATGATATCATTTTATATTACGGTTAATATAAGAATTCAGCGTAGATCTATCTCATTTGTTCAATTTACGTCGCTCCCATTTCAGATAGCGTATTGGGCTAAGCCGCATCGCAAAGCGCATGAAATGGCGAGTAAAATGCACTATTAAACTTCTAGGGTAGGGTAAACAGAGACCTGATTAGATCATTTTATATACGGTTAATTTAAGAATTCAGCGAAATTCTATCACATTCGTTCAATTTACGTCGCTCCTATTTCAGATAGCGTATTGGGCTAAGAAGCATCTCAAAGCGCATGAAATGCCGAGTGAAATGCACCATTAAAATTCTAGGGTAAGGCAAAGAGAGACCCGATTAGATAATTTTATATTACGGTTAATATAAGAATTCAGCGTAATTCTATCACATTTGTTCAATTTACGTCGCTCCTATTTCAAATAGCCTACTGGGCTAGGTGGCATCCTAAAGCGCGTGGAATGACGTGTGAAATGCACTATTAAACTTCTAGGGTAGGGCGAACAGAGAGCCGATTAGATCATTTTATAGTATGGTTAATTTAAGAATTCAGCGAAATTCTATCACATTTGTTCAATTTACGTCGCTCCTATTTCAGATAGCGTATTGGGCTAAGCGGCATCTCAAAGCGCATGAAATGGCGAGTAAAATGCGCTATTAAACTTCTAGGGTAGGGCAAACAGAGACCCGATTAGATCATTTTATATTACGGTTAATATAAGAATTCAGCGAAATTCTATCACATTTGTTCAATTTACGTCGCTCCTATTTCACATAGCCTACTGGGCTAGGCGGCATCCTAAAGCGCGTGGAATGGCGAGTGAAATTCACTATTAAACTTCTAGGGTGGGGCGAACGGAGACCCGATCAGATCCTTTTACATTATGGTTAATATAAGAATTCAGCGAAATTCTATCACATTTGTTCAATTTACGTCGCTCCTATTTCAAATAGCCTACTGGGCTAGGTGGCATCCTAAAGCGCGTGGAATGACGTGTGAAATGCTCTATTAAACTTCTGGGGTAGGGCGAACAGAGAGCCGATTAGATCATTTTACATTATGGTTAATATAAGAATTCAGCGAAATTCTATCACATTTGTTCAATTTACGTCGCTCCTATTTCAAATAGCCTACTGGGCTAGGTGGCATCCTAAAGCGCGTGGAATGACGTGTGAAATGCACTATTAAACTTCTGGGGTAGGGCGAACAGAGAGCCGATTAGATCATTTTATATTATGGTTGATTTAAGAATTCAGCAAAATTATATCACATTCGTTCAATTTACGTCGCTCCTATTTCAGATAGGGTATTGGGCTAAGCGGCACCACAAAGCGCATGAAATGGCGAGTAAAAGGCACTATCAATCTTCTAGGGTAAGGCAAACAGAGACCCGTTTAGATCATTTTACATTATGGTTAATATACGAATGCAGTGTAATTCTATCACATTTGTTCAATTTACGTCGCTCCTATTTCAGATAGCGTACTGGGCTAGGCGGCATCTCAAAGCGCGTGAAATGGCGAAGAAAATGCACTATTAAACTTGTAGGGTAGGGCAAACAGAGACCCGATTAGATCAATTTATATTATGGTTAATTTAAGAATTCAGCGAAATTATATCACATTTGTCCAACTTACGTCGCTCCTGTTTCAGATAGCGTATTCGGCTAAGCGGCATCTCAAAGCGCGAGAAATGGCGAATAAAATGCAGTATTAAACTTGTTGGGTAGGGCAAACAGAGACCCGATTAGATCATTTTATATTATGGTTAATTTATGAATTCAGCAAAATTATATCACATTCGTTCAATTTACGTCGCTCCTATTTCAGATAGGGTATTGGGCTAAGCGGCACCACAAAGCGCATGAAATGGCGAGTAAAATGCACTATCAATCTTCTAGGGTAAGGCAAACAGAGACCCGTTTAGATCATTTTACATTATGGTTAATATACGAATGCAGTGTAATTCTATCACATTTGTTCAATTTACGTCGCTCCTACTTCAGATAGCGTATTGGGCTATGCGGCATCTCAAAGCGCATGAAATGGCGAGTAAAATGCACTATTAAACTTCTAGGGTCGGGCAATCAGAGATCCGATTAGATCATTTTATATTTTGGTTAATATAAGAATTCAGCGAAATTCTATCACATTTGTTCAATTTACGTCGCTCCTATTTCAGATACCGTATTGGTATAAGCGGCATCTCAAAGCGCATGAAATGGCGAGTAAAATGCACTATTAAACTTCTAGGGTCGGGCAATCAGAGATCCGATTAGATCATTTTATATTTTGGTTAATATAAGAATTCAGCGAAATTCTATCACATTTATTCAATTTACGTCGCTCCTATTTCAGATAGCGTACTGGGCTAGGCGGCATCTTAAAGCGCGTGGAATGGCGAGTAAAATGCGCTATTAAACTTCTATGATAGGGCAATCAGAGACCCGATTAGATCATTTTATATTGCCGTTAATATAAGAATTCAGCGTAATTCTATCACATTTGTTCAATTTATGTCGCTCCTATTTCAGATAGCGCATTGGGCTAAGAAGCATCTCAAAGCGCATGAAGTGGCGAGTAAAATGCACTATCAAACTTCTAGGGTAAGGCAAACAGAGACCCGATTAGATCATTTTATATTACGGTTAATATAAGAATTCAGCGTAATTCTATCACATTTGTTCAATTTACGTCGCTCCTATTTCAGATAGCGTCCTGGGCTAGGCGGCATCTTAAAGCGCGTGGAATGGCGAGTAAAATGCACTATTAAACTTCTATGATAGGGCAAACAGAGACCCGATTAGATCATTTTATATTTTGTTTAATATAAGACTTCAGCGAAATTCTATCACATTTGTTCAATTTACGTCGCTCCTATTTCAGATACCGTATTGGTATAAGCGGCATCTCAAAGCGCATGAAATGGCGAGTAAAATGCACTATTAAACTTCTAGGGTAGGGCAAACGGAGACCCGATTAGGTCATTTTATATTATTGTTAATTTAAGAATACGTCGAAGTTCTCTCACATTTGTTCAATTTACGTCGCTCCTATTTCAGATAGCGTATTGCGCTAAGCGGCATCTCAAAGCGCAGGAAATGGCGAATAAAATGCACTATTAAACTTGTAGGGTAGGGCAAACAGAGACCCGATTAGATCATTTTATATTACGGTTAACATAAGAATTCAGCGTAATTCTATCACATTTGTTCAATTGACGCCGCTCCCATTTCAGATCGCCTACTGGGCTAGGCGGCATCCTAAAGCGTGTGAAATGTCGAGTGAAATGCAGTATTAAACTTCTAGGGTGGGGCGAACAGAGACCCGATTATATCATTTTACATTATGGTTAATATAAGAATTCAGCGAAATTCTATCGCATTTGTTCAATTTACGTCGCTCCTATTTCAGATAGCGTACTGGGCTAGGCGGCATCTTAAAGCGCGTGGAATGGCGAATATAATGCGCTGTTAAACTTCTAGGGTAGGGCGAACAGAGACCCGATTATATCATTTTATATTACGGTTAATTTAAGAATTCAGCGAAATTCTATCGCATTTGTGCAATTTACTTCGCTCCTATTTCAGATAGCGTATTGGGCTAAGCGGCATCTCAAAGCGAATGAAATGACGAGTGAAATGTACTATTAAACTTCTAGGGTAGGTCGAACCGGCACCCGATTAGATCATTTTACATTATGGTTAATATAAGAATTCAGCGAAATTCAAACACATTTTTTCAATTTACGTCGTTTCTATTTCAGATAGCGTATTGGGCTAAGCGGCATCTCAAAGCGCATGAAATGGGGAGTAAAATGCACTATTAAACTTCTAGGGTAGGGCGGACAGAGACCCGATTAGATCATTTTACATTATGGTTAATATAAGAATAAAGCGAAATTCTATCACATTTGTTCAATTTACGACGCTCCTATTTCAGTTAGCGTATTGCGCTTAGCGGCATCTCAAAGCGCATGAAATGCCGAGCAAAATGCGCTATTAAACTTCTCGGGTAGGGCAACCAGAGACCCGATTAGATCATTTTATATTATGGTTAATTTAAGAATTCAGTGAAATTATATCACATTCGTTGAATTTACGTCGCTCCTATTTCAGATAGTGTATTGGGCTAAGCGGTATCACAAAGCGCATGAAATGGCGAGTAAAATGCACTATCACACTTCTAGGGTCAGGCAAACTGAGACCCGTTTAGATCATTTTACATTATGGTTAATATAAGAATGCAGTGTAATTCTATCACAATTTGTTCAATTTACGTCGCTCCTATTTCGGATAGCGTACTGGGCAAGGCGGCATCTTAAAGCGCGTGGAATGGCGAGTAAAATGCCCTATTAAACTTCTGTGATAGGGGAATCAGAGACCCGATTAGATCATTTCATATTATGGTTAATTTAAGAATTCAGCAATGTTCTATCACATTTGTTGAATTTACGTCGCTCCTATTTCAGATAGCGTACTGGGCTAGGCGGCAGCTCAAAGCGCATGGAATGGCGAGTAAAATGCACTATTAAACTTCTAGGGTAAGGCAAACAGAGACCCGATTAGATCATTTTATATTACGGGTAATATAAGATTTCAGCGTAATTCTATCGCATTTGTTCAACTTACGTCGCTCCTATTTCAGATAGCGTACTGGGCTAGGCGGCATCTTAAAGCGCGTGGAATGGCAAGTAAAGTGCACTATTAAACTTCTATGATAGGGGAATCAGAGACCCGATTAGATCATTTTATATTTTGGTTAATATAAGAATTCAGCGAAATTCTATCACATTTGTTCAATTTACGTCGCTCCTATTTCAGG